>JAIPRL010006545.1:0-26875 GCA_025469235.1 Pemphigus obesinymphae
ACGACGAAATTAAAATTCTCGATTTTACAAAATCGTATTTTTCGTAATTTTTTGGTAGTTTTTGCTTACGCATTAAAAAACTATTATGAAAATCGAAAAATGACCTCTCAAAAGTACCAACTAGATGTAATTTGCTACCGGAAACAGGGTATGAGTGTAAAGATCGGAGCACTCCTTCTGGTAGTAAATTTGTTAACAGAGAAAAAAAAAAAAATAAAAAAAAAATAAAAATAAACATCATTGTAAAACCACTAGCTCCCTCGCTACGCTCAGAATCTAAAATACCTATATTATACATAGAACTATATTAAAATATACGTAATATAAATATAAATTTGAAATAGATAGATACTAAATACTAGTTAGGGGAAAACCATTATTAGCGTTATTTTAATTATTTTAAAATTTCCAGAGAATTAAAAATTTAGGAGAATAGATAATTTTTTGCCGAATATTTTTTTTAGTATTTTATTAATGTAATTACCAACAACATTTAATATTTCGTGAGCTGAGAGTAAAAAAGTTCTATTTTTTTGTATCTATAAATTGTCGAGAAAAGCATTTTTAAATTTCAATATTATAACTTTAATATTGATTTAGCACAGTTTTAATTCTTTGTAACTCATTCAATAGTGATGAAAATTAGTTCATAAATATAAGATATAGTCCATAAAAAAAAATATTTATAAATAATTGGGTATAATAAAGTAATTTTTCGAAAATTTGTGATTTAGATTTAGAAAATGTTTACTATTATGTTATTTATACCTATGCTGAATTTGGAAAATTTTTTCCGGTTTTATAAATCTGTAAAATGCAAACTAAAGGGAATATTGTTCTATAACAACTGTATATAGTGTAATTCAAACCCAGGAAATTTGAATTTGATAATTTGAAATTTGAATTATGGCTCATTTATCATATTGTCATATTTTCATATATAATCATATTTTAATTTTACAACAATATTGTTTTTAGATTTATTTCATAAGAAATTTTAGTTTTGCATATTTTGAAGTTTGAAATTTTATTTCAAGGTTATTTGAATTTTAATGTAACAATAGATTAAATTTTATATTGTTAAATATCTCGAAGTTCTTGACTACAATTCCTTTTATGAATATTAAACATTTTAATTATGGATAAATCTAGCTATCTTATGACGGTGTATAATTAAAATTTTAAAACACTACCACTACCTATATATATATATATATTTATTTATGAATATAAGTAGGTAACATAAGCAGGTATATATTTTAATATTCAATATTTATGATAGTCAATTTTTAGATTCATTTTAATACAATTTATAATATTAGGTATTAAAACTTGCAATTTTAATACAAGGTTAAATCATCAATCATTAATAATATAGGTATATTAGGTATATTATAAATACATACTTAATATTTAGAAAACGTTTGTTCATAAATTATTTTTATGAGTGAATAAATTTAAAAATATATCATAAATATCATATAGTTCACAAAATCCTGCTCAGAATTATCATTTTTATGATAATTTATAACTACTTTTAAATAATAATCAATAATAATAGCATCATAGTTTCTAATGTTACACGATTCGCAGTATAATTTAGGCGGCAGTACATAATATAATATAGTACAGAAATATAATATGCACATTATTTTTATTGATATATTAGATTTAAATGTTATAAAAAATCAAAAAACTTCCTTAAGAAATTTGTTTATGACCTAAAACTTTCAAAAATTCACTTAGTTATTTTATTTTTGATTGATATAAAATAAAAATAAACCTAAGCAGAAAAGGTATTTATGGTCTAAAATCAAAAAAAAAAATCAAAAAAAATCTAAAATGAATGATTATTTTTTATCGTTGATGAAATAATATACAAATTTCATAAATACATATTATACATTTTGCAGGTTAGATGTTGCAGATACAATTTGCATATATTCAAATTTTGTCAATTACTTTTATATTTCTAGATAAAGGCCTAAAAATGAGCTAAATTTTTGAAAATTATATAAAATTTGAAAAAATTACCCAAAACTTCAAGTCACGAAAAATAAAAAAAACAATTTGTTATTAGAATAGTATACGACCCATCTGTAGTGACGTGTATCGTTGGGTCCAGGTGTTGCTCAAGTAAAATAACATGGGTGGTTAAGTGGTATGAGTACTGAATACTTTTTAAATATTCCGTTATAAATCTATATAATATATTACAATATCTTTATTGGACTACTGCGTAACTGTGAAATTAGGGGTTGGTGCGTGGCACATATCAACATTGAGCAACATCGTATTTTTTTTTTTTAGTTACTCGCCACTGTCCATCTGGAACATAAATGTAGTTTGAAATGTATTCGAAAAAAAAAAAAAAAATATGCAAAGTGTAAATTAAAATCTGAGATCTATTAATTAGTAGTATACATTACTACTATAGGTATTAAGGCGGGAACCCCCATAGTTATAGCGAAAAAACGGTTCAAAGGGCTCTGTGAAGGCAATTTTTAAGAATTTTTTTGAATAATGAAAATTTAACAATTGTAAAACGTTAAAATATATTTTAAAAGTAATCTAAAAACAGTGTCATAACTGTGTACCACTTTTTATTGTTGTGTAATCATGACGTTTGTTCGAAAACTGCTTGCGGTTTTCTGATCAGTGATCACAGTTCGATCGCGAAAACGATCATAGAAGAGAAATAATTACTCAAAATAAAAGACGAGAAATAATAAACTAAGACCGAGCATAGTAGTGTATATTTTGTTCGAAGAGTATGTTTAAACGTCCACAATTTGTGATCGACAAACTTCAAATTTCCAGATTTCAAAATTTATTTTAACTAAAAAAAAAAAAAAAAAAATCACCAATGTTCGACCATAATGTAAATACGACGACCACAGAAACGTAGTATTATGTACAATTAAAAAAACAAAAAAAAAAAAAAATGAAAAAAAAAAAAACAACAACTTAGTTTATTATCACCGGGGTGGGCACTATCGTTCATCGTCACATCCATGTGTCACGGTTCTGGTATACCGACATGTACCGTCGGTGCGTTGTATACCTAAGCGGTATAATAATATAAGATATATAATATAGAAGGGCCCTTGCACGGCCACATCAATCTCGAAAAATTAGTCCCTCTCGGATGTTTTTGTGAACATTATGCTGTTGACTTGGGTCTATCGTGTCCCGTAAGAGTACACCATATTGCGCAGTGTAGAAGCTGTGGCCAACTCGGTTAGACTTTACCGGATCGTTTCGAATGAATTATCGTACCGGACGGTCGAATAATATTGGTCTCTATAGATTTAGTCATAACGGTGACGGTAGACGATAAGTAGGCGTATACATACACTATACGCGTTCGTGTATAGTTGGCAGAGCAGAGAGTGTATGAAAACCGACCAACAATAACTTGTTGGTCGTTTGTCGGTCGGTCACTGTCGAATGATTCCCAAAATATTTGCCAGGACAAAGTGATTTTTGAGTGATTACATTTTTAAGAATTGTTTATTACATTTATAATACTTTTGTTACACACATGTTTGGTTCATGGAACTTTGCTCGGAATGTTTTTTGCATTTTTCCAATGCCAATAAGTCAATGTTGTTTTAAAATATAGCTTTTTGTTTATATATCTAATCAAATAGACGTGTTACGTGTATATAGTATAACATTTAATCTCTTAATTTGTTATAATTTAAAGTGTTGGACTTATCACGGAAACAAATTAGTTACAAAAATTAAATTTTACAGTAAGTAGGTACTTAAGTACTTATAATTAAATATATAGAATATAGAAAAATGCACAGCTTGTTATATATCGTAGAAATGTCGAAAAGTACTTAAAACACTTAAAATCGTATTTTACCGCGTTTTCCATTAAAAATATCGAAAAACTTTGTGCTTTGAGATTTAAAAAAATAAATAAATAATTTATTACTATTTTTTCGAAATGACTTGGTATTTATACTTCCTACTGTGGTTTAAATTATTCACGATATTTCGAGGAACAAACAGTTCGAGAAATCTTCTAAAAGAATTAATTATTATCATTAGAATATACTTTACCCCAATAACGAGAGTGGTTATTTATATTTTACATATTACACACAAGTAAGATAATTAAATTCGCAAATTGTTTATTTAAGAAACCGCTTTTCACTTTGCATCTTTGCACACGAATTGTTGGCAATTTAAAACTAGTAAAATAGGAACACATATTATCATTTTTTTAGCTTACACAAGAACCAAATGATTTTCAAAAATAAATGTTTAGCAACAAGAAACTATGAAAAATAGTTTTGAGTTAATTCTCTGAATATGAAAAGGCGCTTACGAGAAGGTTGATACTAAGTTCTATTTACATAACTTATTATAATATATTTACATCAAACTTTCATCACTTTTGTTTCAAGTTTAAATTGAACTCTATTAACAAAACTGATACACAGGTAATGGAAATAAATAGGATTAAGTAACTCAATATAGCGAAATATTTAGTTCGTATTTATATTTTCTTACATGTGTAGGTACTATAGCATACATGGATTGAAAATAAGTGTTAAAATTAGTGATAATTACAATATTTGAGAGAGTTTAAGAGATCATAGAGCTCTTTAGCACAATAATAGCAATTTTCGAAAAGATTTTTGTATTAATATTTTACGTACCTATAAATGTTTGTGGTAAAAATTTCATGCCACTAGCATCGATATTTTCGGAGTTATGAAGAATTTTACCAAAATCGTGTTTACCGATTTTTATGCTTATTTTTTGATAGTTTTTTTCTAATACGATTATGGAAAAAATTATAGAGTCGAAAATTTACCTCTTTTAAGTACCAACTATATGTAATTTTCTACCAGAAAATAGTGCTACTGGTAATCATCGGAGCTTCTTATAGAACTTTTGGGTATAGACATAAAAATGAAAAAATGAAATAATCACATCATTGTAAAACCAATATATTCCTCGCTTCGCTCAGAATCTAAAAATTCAAAATATAAATAAATACATCAATTCATATTACTACTATTCACCATTTTGTGTTTCAGATTTTACTGTCCAAATTTGTACCGTTCAGAATTTTGTATTCCTAGTATTTATACGTTCCCTTTACAAGTTAGATAATCTTGTTCAAAATTTTATATTCTAAAACTTTGTAAATTTTTTTTACATTTATCTAAAAATGAAATAAATGTCCAAAAAATATCCCTAAATTACTAATAGCGTGCATTTAAAATACATTTATTTACCGGTCGGCAAGTGCTAGTTGTTTGTCTAATCATTATGTCGTTGAAAAGTCAAGAGGGGTAGAGATACTTCGGTATACGGTTTGTGCACAGGGTACACTGCACACACGTCACATATTCTTTGCTATCACTCTGTCGTGCGCAGGAACGGATATTATCTACATTTTGTCAATCGTACAAATCAATAGAGTAATGTGACCACAAATCGTGGCCCCAGAATAAAAATGTTCTATGTCAGTTTTTTTTTCGATCGTTTTAAGCTAGAAAATATTTAAATCCAACTAATAATGATCAATGATATACACAAAGTGAAAAGGTTCTATGTCTTTGAAATTCAAAAATGTATTAATTTGGCTTTTATTAGATACAACCTTTTTACTCTTAATTTTTGTTTGAGAATAAAAAAGTTCTATAAGTAGAGATGAATAATTTATTTAGAGTTTATATAGTACCTACCTAAAGTATATAAGATATATCTTAAACCATGGTACGTCGTATACATATACGAACCTATCTTTTGACTTCACGGAAAAAAGCGATTTAATAAATTGTACATATTACATAATATATTTTAAGATGTTGATCTCACTGATCGAAATTATAAAATTTATAGTAAGAGTAAAAAATATCTATCTATTAAATTTTAAATACATTGAAATGAAAACCGTTCTTTACGTAGAACCTATTTAAAATTAAATATTATCATGTAATTTATATTCACATGTAATACATTTTTTTTCTTTCTTTTTTTATTCATATGTAATAAACTCAAAATATAATTTATCGAAAAAAATTGCATCAAAGCACATAAATATTATCTTCATTAATTTTTATAATAGGTCATTGACATACATATTTTGACATTACATTAAAAAATCAACTAATGGCTCACAATATTGAAGATATAAAACCCGATTTTACTATAATATTATGTGCTGTCGTGTGTGTTGTCGGGCAAAGACAACTGATTTTGTTATATTACGGTAATTGCTGGTATATAATGTTATTCTCCGTTTAACGTTATTTACTATGTCCAAATATGTACAAGTTAAAAAATATGCACATAATTTTAGAAATTGATTAATTAAATATAGTACAAAAATAAAAATAAAATATTAAAATAATCAAAGAATTTAGTCAAAAGAGAATTAAAAAACATACAATGATATAAAATATTTTTACTTTTAATTCGATTTTACAGAAATTGACAACGAATTTTATTTACTCAAATATTTATTTTAGTGATACTGTAGGGATATCGCTAAACGAATTTCGAACATACATTATTATAATATATTTATATAAAGTATAAACCAGGGTATAAACCGAATAATATTATTTCTGCTCATCCGAGTCAAACTTTTCGTAAACTTTTCGTGTTATCTTTTCTATTGGTATTGCGTTTATTCTTTATTTTTTTTTTATTTATTTCAATTTGCGTCTTTATTTTAAAGTATCGTCTTTTTCAGATCTGATATTTGGTATTGGAACATAAACATACCGGTATTTGCTGCTCTAAAATAATTTTTATAGACGTTCTTTGACAAAATATTGTTATTTTGTTTTTAATATTCATGTTATCAAAGTGACTATCGTAGAGAAGGAATTTTTCAAAATGTATATACTTTTATATCGCGTTTCAGTACCTATAAATGTAGAACGAATAAAAAAATGATTTAAAAAGTCTACATAGTTAATAATATTCGACATATTGATGAACAAAAATGATTCTTAATAATTCAATGGTAATAATAATTCATTTTTAAAATAACTTAATTTTTTTGTTAACTGAATTAACCGATAAGTATTAAAGCGTATAAACTTTAAAACTATATAGTATATACAATTGACTTAGTTATCAGTGAAAGATTTTAAAAAGTGAGTAGTAAAATAATTGATATTTCATAAGATATAATAAAAAATGACTTAAGAAATCATTAAATAGATAAAAAATTATATTTTCGTAAATATAATTTAATTGAAAAAAAGTCATACAATATTTAAAAATTTAGTCAAGTATCTCAAAGTTAATTATAAGACAGATATTTTTTATTTTTTTTGACGTAATTTTAACATTTTTTTCCGTGCGTTAAAAATCCTAGTTCCACCTAGCTGTTTGTTTATATCTAATTAAATTCTAAATTCTTGTAATCATAAGTTGAATTGATCACTATCAATTTAATTGAATGATTTTTAGATCAAATTAATTTGTATTAGAGATACATATAATATGTTTAATGATTTTTGTAATATTTAAAATTATGTTGTTGCTTGTATCTGATTTCGATATCAATTATACGAATTCCATTTATTTGAAATCAAACATTGGTGAATTTGTCCAAGTTATTCGGACCACAATGCTTGCTGCATATAATAATTTATGTATAAGTTTCTGAAACGAAATACCGATAAATTTACAGTTTCGAGCGCATAAACATAATTCAATTTTGAGTGCGCATCCCAGGATAATATATAGATGGTAAATGAACTATAATTTTAATATAATTGATTTGTATAATACGAGTATACATTAATTAGAATATATTTAATTGAGTGAATTTTATTTGTGTTAATGGTATAATAAATTATAATCGTGAATTACAATTAAATGTGTGAGCGAAAACTTAGCTTAAAAATAAAATAAAAATCAATCTACATCTTGGTGCCAAATATAAATACCAAATACACCGATAAGTACATCATATATTTTACAATAATTTTTTATTTTATTTTAAAAATATTGGGCACGTATATCTACGTATTTATATGTACACAAATGTTTTATTTAATTTTATCTTTGGAGTGTCATTTGAACTACAACATGAACATGTGGGTATCTTTATATCTAATATAGGTATTAGGTTTATTTTATTAAAAACGTCAATCTACCTAGTAAACATCTGTATTCGAAGAATTCTAAACTACTATTTTTTAAACCATTTTTGTTCTTTTAAAGTGTCAATCGAATTGTATATATACATTTTAGAAATAGCTTATTTTAGATTCTGAGCGGTGCGATGAAGCTATTGGTTTTAAAATTATGTCTATTTTGCTTTTTTTTTTCTGTGAGTAACTTTTTGACCTAAGGAGTTTTGGAGTGTGTATGCTAACGATAGAAAATGGATTCTAGATGGTACTTACTTTGAACATGACAATTTTTGGGTTTCCAGGAGATTTCCTTAAGCTTTTAAAAAAAACTTACTTTTATACGGTGTATATCATACACTATATATATATACTTATACGGTGTAACTACCTATTTTTATTTTCAAGTAGAAAATGGACAAGTGGGTTTAAATTTTTATTCAACGAAAAAAATAATAATAAAATAAAATATAAATACCTACCTAATATATATATATATATATATATATAACATTAATACAATTTATCATAATGCATTTAAAGGGAAATATAAATTAAAATTTCTGGTGAAGTCTGTTATATAACGACTAGTATATTATATTTAAAATACATTTCAAAAAGAGGTTTTTTGGTTTTTTGATAGTAAACTAATTCTGTAGTTTGTTTCTTAGACGGGTCATTTTTTAATTCACCCTAAAAAAAAAAAAAATTATGCTGTTCAGAATCGTATTTATCTATCGAATGCAATGATTTATCACTACTTACAAATTAAAAATAATAATAATACATTATCTTGTCAGAGGACCGAAGGGACGATTGCTCAACATTTTCAATCTATACGTATATTCAACCCGACGTGTTTCCTTGGTTTTTTTTTTTAAAATATTTGTATTGTATCTGTGAATTTATTCAAATTTTTTTTTTATTAGATTAGGCATTTATACAGTTGTTTGGTTGTTATATATACTATTAGCAGAGTTACCCGGCTTCGCCCGTGAACAGTTTTGCTCAGTTTGAGAGAAGTTAAGACGTGAAGTGTAATATATTATCATATGTAAATAAATATTTGAATATTCTAAAATGTTTTTAGAAGTGTAAATGAAAAGTGCTGCATGGTCCACGTGATGTGTATTGAGCATTGACCATGTTCACGTTATAGGTAGACATTTATAAAAATACATTATAAAATTATTTATAGAAATTATGGACATTTTTTGATAGTTTGGGCTGGCCATTGAATATAAATCGAAATCCACTTTTTCCCCTTTCACCATATCGAAGGTAGAATTAAAAAAAAAAAAAAATCAAGATAATCCACGACATTCTGTGGATTCTGATGAATCTTTTGACGTAACTCTCATTGCAATCGGCTGAGTATTTCTCGAGATTACTTCGGATATGAAATATACTTACGTTTTCATATATTATATTACTGTTCACTCTCTTCCCCCCATCCCATCGCTGGGGATGCCCATGCTAAGCGTGCATTATGAATAGTATACGTTTTCGCATAAATTATTGTGTTGAAATATATTTTTCTCGTAAATTCATAACATACAAAACTTTGTATACAGAGTTGAAGAACGAGCGTTTGAAATTGCTGTTAAATGTACAATCACTGCAGATAATTGTTACGAAATGTATTTTACGAGCGCAGTCCCATGTAGATTGTACGCTGTGTACGAATACTACATTGTGTATTGATTCATATATTTATATTTGATTCATCGGTTCGTTCAAAATCTAAAATATAAATCAAACACGATAAATTAACGATTTAACAGCAGCAGCAGAGGTTATAATGTGTAAAGGTCAAATAAAATAGCGCCAAACCAGTAAAACCATGTGGATATAAATTATTATGTAAATACGCGAATATTACAAACGAGAAATGTCTGTTTAGGTACATACGTGTTTTAATTATAATTTCTCGCGATGGAATAAACTCATTGAAATTGTTCTGATGCGCACAGTGGGTAATTGTATAACAGTTTTACTGGAACGAAAAATCTGTAAATTAAAATTCAATAGTATAAAGCTCGTTTCGAAGTCCTACGTGTGGTTATATATTTATTTTATGGTATGTATGGATATTAGAAATGTGTGTCAAGATAAAAGTAATCGATTCGTAATAACGATGCGATACACTATTATGACGTGATTGGCATGTAGAAGATGTTCTTTGACTACATATATAATTATAGCATAAAAATAAGGCCCGATTTTATGACGGTGTAGGCGTAATTGTAACCAATCGTATCATTATAGTTGTGGCTAAATATGGTCGATTGAGTGTCGGTTGGGAAAAATATATATTGAAATTGTATGATGAATAACGTGTTGACATATTGTAAAACTGATATACAAAATCAAGTTCCTAATAAATATTATTTGAAGGACAGGCGGGAGAGAGAGCTGTGCCCTGGTTATGGTTGTGCAGTGATTTTCATCGCAAGTACTGAATAGTAGCTAGGCGTTATTAGCTGGAAAAGGTCAATATATTTAGATAGTGGTGTAGGCGTTTAACGGTTCGTGACGGCTTATGACTAAAGTGGATCCCTCACAAAACTCAAGTCAAACCATAATAAATTCATGTATTCGGCTGTCTAAATCGTAATTTAAATATTGTAGTATACACAATAATTTTACTCATCAATTATATTATTATCATTGTTTACTTGATAATATTATTGCTACTGTCACTAAATACCATAACTATGACGTTAACACTTTGTATTATATTTCTGTATATAATTAAAATATTTGAGCTATATTTACAGAAAAATTTTCCTTATCGAAAACAAGCTATAATTGGGTCCACGTTAGAATCCGGACTGTAAAAGTCTGTACGTTACAATTCTAGATGTTAAAAATCTGAACTGTAGATTGCAGCGTTCGTTTTTAAATAATTTTGTATAGGCAATATCAAGAAAATTTGATTAATTGGAAAATTATTAATATTGGTTATCTTGGTATTAAAAAAATGTTTAAATACGCATATAGTATGGATATAATAATATTAATATAGACTAAAGTATAGTATACAATATACATATTATGTTATTATACGAGTATAAACGAGCTTTTTCAAAAAAACAGTTTTTATTAGATATTCATTATTATATTGTATTACATTAAATGAAAATTTTTGTTTTTAAAACATGAATATTAGACTATTAATATTATTTAAAAACCCCCGGTCTGAGCTATTTCTTCTAATAAAATAATTACAAACCATTTATTGTAATTTGTCAGTGAAGTATATTGAGAGAGTTGTACTATATATAGGGTTTTTTTATTAAATATTTTTAAACAATTATTTTCACGTTTATAAAAATTAAAAATTGGACACACGACTAATTTTAAAACGGATTTAATATATATATTTAAAATGTTTTAAATCATTAAATTTAATTTTACTGAAATATTTATAAAGTCGCCTATATATAACCTCTTGAAAATCAGCACGCTGACATCCGTTTTTTCTAAACAGACCGTATGACGGTTATTAAAGGAAAATCAAGTTAATATAGAGGAGTTGACGTGTGAATGTGTTGATATGCCTCGGTGACTAAAACTATTACGATCATTTGAATGGCGGAAATTTATCCGCTCTCCGTCATAATATTATAAGTACATTAGTGCAGTACACCAGCCCCCCAAACACAAACATTTCTACCCACATGGGCAAATTTAATTTAATTTAAATTTATATTTTCACAAAGTATATACTATTTACTTTACTATTCTATACTATTATTGACTATAGGTATATAGACGTAGGCAATAAATTGTCATAATATTTTAGTTTAAAAATAAATTATTAATATTTTTCATTCTTTGTCGACTAAATTGATACACTAAAATACTAAAGAATAAATAAATATGGTAGTTAAATTACATTTGATTAGGTACCTTATTATAACTTAGAAGTAAAAATTAAAAATTAATTCATTACTTAAGAGGACACTACACACTCGTCATGTATAAACAATTTTTTTAAAATTTTTAGAAATATCAAAATATAATAATTTAAAAATATCCAAATATAATTTTAAAGTTATTTAAAATTGATCGCGTATCTCTACTACCTTTTATTGTTGTGTAATCGTGATATTTATTAAATAAACATATTCACGTAAAAGTGTGAATATGAGTTTTTAAAGTAATTTTAGAGTAAAAGTACCTTTTATTAAATCAATAAAGAATAATATTATGGAGTGAACATCATTTCACTTTTTAAATTTAATAATTTAAAAAAAGTTATTATAGTTTTAAAAAGTTCTATTTTTTTATTTTTTTAAGTTTCAATAATTATTTTTTAAAGCAATAATTAAAAGTCCCAAATAAAGTTCACTTCATGAAAAATCCAAAAATCCAAAAAATCACTTTATGAATTCGTTTTAACAGTTTTGCGTAAACATGTTTTTATCGCTGATAATTATGTGTAGCGTCCTCTTAAGAGGACGTGATATATGTATTTGCTGTCTCTGTCTATTTAATTCAAAATATAGTAAAATTACACAACGAAAAACAAAAAATGTGGTGTTTTCATTAATATTAGAGTTGAAACATTTATTATCAAGTTTTAAAAAGAGAATATATCTATATTGATATATATATATATTTACTAAACTATAGATTACCTATTAGACGAACAGAGACAACAAATACGGGTATCACGTCATCTTAAATTAGGATTTTTTAATAAATAACATTAAGCCTAAGTTTTTTTTTTATTGCAATCTTAGTAAGTCATAATACGTCGTACTACATATAGTAATTGTAATATTATGTACCGTGATAATAATAATATATAAACAATCACGGTTCGTGATAATGTAATCAAGTATTATTATCATATTCATAATGTATGTGGTATCTCAGAAAGTAAAAACGTGATAATTAAAAAAAATATACTCGGATTTTAGAAAGTCGTAAAGATATCGAGAGGGGGCATAACTCTTTTAACTCAACCCCTGCATGCATCACTTGCCATGATAGTGATTGTGTGGCAATAACGCGCAGCGGAACCTACTGCGTTCCGAGCCGATCGATCGTGTCCTAGTAACGGGTGTTGGTCGTACACACACCACAAAACATAAACACAAAACAAAACCAGAAAACGGACTGGCATACGACAAAAACAAACGGTTTGACGTGTGTTTGAAATGGATCGTCCAGTCTCGGAGGACGACGAGGACGACTTCTTGTACGATTATTTGTTGGACACGGGCGTGCTGAACGACGTCCACACCGTGGCCGAGTCGATCGTCAGCTCGTCGTCGGTGTCATCGTCGGTCGATCTGGACAACTCGGACGTGGACTTTGAAGACGACGCTCGACGGGTGGCCGACCGGCTGTTGGACCAGAACTCCGAGGACGTGGAACGGGCACTGGACGCGATCGTGCGCAACGTGAAACTGGCCACCGAAGCCGGTCAGCTGGTCGACTTCCGGTGGCCACAGCTGTTGGACATCGGGCCGGGTCGAACGCCTCGCAAGACACTCCGGAACCTGAACGCGCTGGTCCGGTTGCCGTTCACGTACGACACGTACACCGGTACGTATTTCCGGAAACTTACCAAGGGCCTGGAACAGACAATCGTGGTGGACGCGTTCTTCGAGCCCACTGTCCGCGTATACGCCAAGCTCGTGGACATGGCACCGGACTTCGAGAGCGCAGCCGAGGGTTTCGGGTCTCTGTGCGAGGCCACTCACCTTCGATGTCTGCGCCAGGACTTTGGTAAGTCCGTGACTTCCGTGTGTCTGTTGATGAGATGTTTGTCGGCGATCTGTAAACGTGGAGCCGGTTCCAAAAACCTAAAACCAACTATTGTGGAGTTCGTGGCTACCGTTATGTCGAATCCAAACAAAGATCACAGTCCGTACGTCATACTTTGTTGTGCCGACCCGACGGCCCAGTGGTTCGATCGTGTGGCCAAGTTCCATTCGTCCAGGTCGGCGTTTTTCGAATGCTTGAACGGCGACAGAGCGCTATTGAAGACGGTCGTGGCGAGTTTTTACAATTGGATGACCGAACCCAAGATCCCCAAGTCAGAAAAGAAGAGCGTCGTCGTGGTCAAGTACGCGTGTGCTCTGCACGCTATCCACTTGTTGGCCAAGATGTTGAAGTACCTTTCAGCTAAGACCATGTTTCCAGTCAAGGTGTCTAGAACCGTAAGGATTCACGTGATAAGTATATCCAACTATTGTCTCGGGTTCCTGTCCGCCAATCAAAACGAAGTTCCTAAAACCTTGGCAACCGGTTTGTGCAAACTCGTAGCTACAATCGCTACGTTCCGTTCCAGAGAAGTCGTCGACTCCGTCGTAGAGAACTTATCGAAGTTCAGCTTACGTATACTTGCCGACATCGCAGAACACCCAAGTGGGTTCGAAGCCATGATCCAACGGGAAGATGCGGTCGATGAACTCTTCAAGAAGAGACATTGGAAGGATGACATGGAATTTTTGGTAAAAATCGCAGCCATCTTGAGCAGACGTCATGAACAAATATGGAAATTGGTCATGAGGAGAATGTCATTTCTGGAGGCAGTGACTGCTAAAGATAATCAATTTTCATCTGGCTGTTGGTCATTGATGGAAAACATACGTTGTACGCCTTTGGGTACTCTGACTTATGACTTGGAAGACGATAGCCTTCAAGAAAACTTCGACTGGTTGGATCCTGGACAGAAATTATTGTTCAGCATCGCATGCACTTCCCACCAAGGTAGAGATTGGCTAAACCGGATTGGCGCATTTGGTTCCTTGGATCGATATTTAGAGATCTGTTTGAACGAAGTAGAAAATTCTTTGGACCCGGATGATCGGAATCGCTTGGACCCGATTATTGACATTGCATATTCCTATTGTGCGTCAGTCGAAGGCAAGTAGTAAATATTGAGTAGGTATACATAGTTAAATTAGTCATTAGATAATGTTCGAATTGCATTGGGATTAAAAATTGGTTACAGACTCTTACAGTATATCGACTCTTGTAATCGATATGGCGATCAAATTATTTCTGTTTTCCATTTTAAAATTTAAATTAGGTATTTTGATCATTATTATTTTATATAGAGTATTTATAGTATTTATCAGTCTTCCTAAGTCAGTATTAAACACGTACGTCACCCTGGCCAACCCCACTCTGAAATTTAAGAATTTTTGGTATGCATGTTTTAGTACTCAATTTGTACGAATTTGTACGACCAATACCAGAATTTATATGACAATAATACTTAAGTTATAAGCAAAATAAAAGGGGTAGGCTAACGTGACGTCACTCCAGCTTACTCTCATACCAAAATTAAAATTTCGCATTTGTATTTATTTGTAGGTATGCCCATTTGTGTGCATTTCTAAATTAAATATGATTTAGGTTTAGGTAATATTTCGATCACTCAAAATACAATGAATCGTATCAATTTTCCGTTTAACGTGAAACATATATTATAATTATTTTTAAATTATAATTATACGTTATAAACTATATCAATTTTTAAATTCCGATTATGTTCTAATGATTTAATATTAATGAAATATCTTTGATAACTCTTTCCCTGTGAATTTACCGCTGAGTGTTGTACGAATTTTGGAAATAATAATGGTGAAAAAAAATGCAAATGCAAAATTTTTATTTCAGCAATAGTCATAAAAATTCATACAAATGGCATACTAAAACTTGCATATCAAAAACTTTTAA
Organism: Pemphigus obesinymphae; assembly: GCA_025469235.1. Classification (NCBI taxonomy): domain Eukaryota; kingdom Metazoa; phylum Arthropoda; class Insecta; order Hemiptera; family Aphididae; genus Pemphigus; species Pemphigus obesinymphae. Next base: position 15,831 of record JAIPRL010006545.1, read on the forward strand.
TTTTCTTAATGGAGTGAACGAGGGTGGTCGAAAGAAGTACCTACATTTAAAACGTATGTTTAATACTCAGGATATATGCATGAATTATTTTTTTTATAGCTTAAGAAACTGATTATTAATGACTGTATCAATATTCCAACATTAATGTTTCACATGGCATTATTCTTCGTAGTGAATAATAATAAAAATAATAATATATAAAATAAAAAATATTTATAATATATAAAATAAATAGTAACAGTATTCAAAAATAAATTATATTAGTATAAAATATTGTGAAATACAGACTTGTGAAATATTTAATTTTAAATTATAGTTATAATTATATAGTTTTTCAGTTTGACCATATTATAATCCGCCCCTGTAAATGCGTCCCTGAGTATCATAAGAATTTAGGAAATAGTCATACAAATAGTATAAAAATAAATGCGAATAATACATTTTTATTTTAGTGCGGGAGAGCTTCAGCCCACGCAAGGATAGTTTTGAAAATATGGGGTTGAAATTTATCATACAAATGGCGTAAAAATAAATTCGAATATTAATTTTTTATATTGGTGCGGGGGTGGACTGGAATGATGTTACGCCAGACTACCTCCTTTATTTTGCTTATAACTTAAGTACCAGTGTCATACAAAGTCATAAAAATAACGTAGGTAATAAAACATGCTCACCAAAAGTTCTTAAATTTCAGCGTGTGGTGAGCCAGGGTGACGTACGTAGTTCTTATACCTATAAGTGAGAAGAGAAATAAGTGTAAATAAAATCGAGACTGGACTAACATGTAGAGATGATCCTGTTAAAAAAATATCTTTGACTTGTTCAACTTTGAATGAAATATAGTTCAAATTTAATCTAAAAACAATTGAGTGTAATTTTAATCATAGCTTTTCATTTTTAAACGAGTGCAATTGAACTGATATAAATGCACATTCAACTTTGTTTCAAAAATCGTTCTATCCACTCATCGTAGAAGAATAATATATTTTATATTTAGCGATTAAATGTTTATATTTTCTGTACTGCAGGGTTGAGAATTATACTCGACAACCGTGATGGCGATTTGAATAACATCGGAAGAGTAAAGCTCACCGAACTTTACTACTTATCGTACGAAAGTTTTGACGGACATTCAATTGCCAGGGACGTTCTCATAATGTTGTGGTTACGGTTAATAGAGGCCGCTACGCACACGTTCAGTTTACGCGTTTATGCCGATTCAAAACTCAAATACCAAGTATTATTATGAATATTATATTTTTTAGTATTCCACTATACATCTCTTAATATTTATGAAAGTCAGATATTTATTTTGGGCTCTTATTTCATCTCCGTACACTTTACCTCGCTGCGCAAACCAGTGTAGCAGTATCGTTGTTTTACATTATTATTATTATTATTATTATTATGGTATTTGATAAATAATTTTGTGTGGAGATAAATTTACGATAATAAAAAAACAACGAGCCGTGTCGAAACACCTGGCAGATCTGAAACACAATGCATGTTTATTACTGAGATGTGTGTTTGTTCGCGCATGTAAATTAAATTACAGAAAGGTTGTGATATGTTAAAAGTAAAACACAGATCCAAATTTTTAAAAAATACAATTTCCATTGTAAAAATGTATATAAAATAAGAACGTAAATTCAAAATTATCATTTATATCCACAATCCCTTTATGTGTTAGTGGCATATATAGAGGCCACTTGTAAAATGACAGTGAATGGACAGAATTATTCTTTGCTGCAAAAATACTAAATTTTTTATGTCAGATATACATTCTCTAAGCAGTTTAGAACAAATGTTATTTTACAAAAACAATTGTATAAAATTTTCCCTTTGACTTAGAGCGTGGCTTCAATAGATGCCACTGAACTATAATATACTATAATATAGGTTCACGATTTTACTCAATTGATACTATATTATACTTTAGAAAGTCTAAATGTTTTTTATTCTTCAAAATTTAAAAAAAAAATCATTATACTCCAATTAAAATTATATACATAAATATAAAAAAAAACATTTATAATAGATATTTCTATAAACATATAACATAAAATGTCTACATTAGTTTACATTTTGAAATACGTCTTATCATGTCTTATTATGTGTATATTATCTTTGCGTAAACATTCACAACAAAAAGTATGACCATTTCAAAATCAGCAGAAGATTTGTAAACTAAAAAAATATTCCATAAAATTTAAAAGGTAAAAATAATAAAAAAAATTAACATAAAAATTAAAAAAATTAAATGGGTTTTGTTTTTCTATCAATGAAAAAAATATGATAAACAGTCGTTAATTAAAACCAATTTCACAATTGTTTTGGTTGTAAAAATATATGAAATATACATTTCTGTAATTACTTAGTCAATTAAAATAAACTCGAAATGAACTCGAAAACGTGCGTTTTTTACCGGACTAATCAACACGGCGTAATAATACGTGGCGGTTTTATAAGTTAGTGGCATATATGCGAGCCACTTATCACAAAAACACGCTATACGGATATAATAATCAATCGTGATAATAAAATTTGACCGAATAACGTTTAAAAGACAATGCATGAACGGAAATTATATACACTCATCATCTTGTTACAATTTTAGCGGTTATTGTTGAGTGATAACTAAGTGGCTTTTTATGCATGCCACAATGCACACTCTACACAAAATCAGAAATAGTTCTGCGCGCTATTAGAGTATTAAATATAATTATTGTTGTGATAACTGATTGTAAACTTGGCGTCAATTTAAAATGAATACTAACCGTAAAACGTAGTAGAAACAGACGATAGAACGCTTATAACTGTGTACCTGTGTTGGTAATTTTTACGAATTAAAAAAGCGGGAGAAAAAATGAAGAAAATACCATAGGTACAATTTATTTACACATATAAATAATATAATGTACATATATTATACGTAGGGATAATTATTATTATATAGGTGTACGAGTACCATAATATTATATACTTACTAGAAATTTATTACTGCTTAAAAATAAAATTTCAATTTAGGTATTACAATAATTTTAAAATGTTACATATGTAAATATTATGTTCTTTTCTTAACTTTAGAAAATTATAGATATTTTACAGCTTAAGAAAATAAATTCATTTACTTACATAATATTATTGACAACATATAGGTACCCAAGTTAAACATTTTATATTCAGCCAAAGCCCAAAGGGGGGGGGAGGGGAATAATTTCTTTCTTAAACCCTCTACTGGCAATTGGCATAAAGTTAATAGTTGAGTTAGGTTAGTTGGCATAGGTGCGACGTACGTACTTATCTCGTTCGATAAAATATTATATCGTTCGTTAGTAAACGTTAGTTTGAGACTCGAGTTTAGCGAAAATATTAGACATTTTTTACAATATATACCATCTGTTTTTTTAAAACACTTTTTAGGTTATAGTGAACAATGTTCAAAACATTGATTTAGCGTTCACATTAAATACTTTTAAGTAAGATTCAGATTCGAGTTAATTTTTTATTATCATTTTATTATATAATGTCCGATATTGGTTTTTTTACTATCCGCGGAAAAACTCTACAAACAATTCAGCTGAGAATTTTTTCTATATAATTAAGATATTTATTGAATAGCGTACTTATTAGTGATCAGTCTTGGGCACGTTACTTTTTAAAAGTAATAAAATTGTAATTGGTCGTTACATTCTTAAAATGTAATGACATTATATTTTCATTACTTAATTAATTTTTTTATGCAGTGAAATTACATTACTTTTTAAGTTAAAAGTAATGTGTTAGTATTGAAATTATTTTTAAATTTTCTGTTGCTTTTTGTTTGGCAATCTGAAAGTCACTATTGCATGTAATACACATTACTAATTAATAGTAATAAAAAAATGTTTAATATTTTTGATATCTATATTAATATTGTCAAATCATCTAATGTCAATAAGACCGAACACTTTTAAACGACAATGACACTATTAAAATGGATTATAAAGTCAAATGTGGCGTTGCACAACAACCGACAACCGAAAATTAACCATTTACCATCATCATTTAGTGGACAGTAAGCTTATAATATAATATAGGGCTTTTTGTAATGGCTTAATACTTAATAGTTGACGCTAAAAATATAGTTATTCGTTTGTCTGATTACCTATATAATATTATATATTATTAGTGTTATATGTTTGTAATTTCTAGCGTAGCATGTTGGGACAAAATACATTTTTTTTTCATTTATTTATGGGTTCAGAGGTTCCTCAGAAATGAAAAACATCATGATACGAGTACATAATATTATATAATAAATTGTAAAATATAATTTTTTACTCCTGGGGGGTTGATCCGTGGTATTTGCGGTCTCCTAACGGTTACGCGGTTCCGGGGGCTTTAAATACGTTCCACGTTTTGCTCCACGTTTTCCTCAAAACATGTTCTTTACCACCAGTGTTCAATATTATCGATGGATTTGGGTAATTGGACAGTTTTCCCACTGACCGCAAACGTGTGAAACAAATAAGCGGACACTTGGTTCATAGTCCTCATACATCATACAGATAATCTAAAATAAATTATTGTATTTATAACTCGCCATGAGTAATAAACCGTATACATTCGTGGTAATAGTGTTTGATGTATTGATCGACTCGGACCGCTCGGCGCAATCACTTGGACACGTCATAATGATCATGATAATAATAATATTATCATCTTTGCCCTCAGGCCCTTAGTGTAAAGCGATTGTACAGAACACGTAGTGTATATTTTATAATCTGAATAGAAAGTATCGATATTATAACGTAGTCCGTTGCGTAACTCCACAAAGTTGCCGTACCTAATGGCGTTTGCGTATTATGCGCAACGAAATGTTTTCACATAGGCACCGTCGTTTTATTTATTTATTTTTTTAATCATTGTGTTGTTGGTTTTTACGAATTTCGTTTTTATATATAGGACATGTTATTGAAGTTGGCCGCGGAAAATCGCACGGAAAACGGAACGGTATTCGTCGACGAGACGACCGAACTTTTGATGAAATTACAACGCCCACTGCCGTCGTCGGCCACCGCGTCCGCTGTTACGGGCGAAACCGGCGGCGGGCTAACAGAATTTTTGAAAAACGACGATCACCACAGTACGGGTGACTGGTTGCGCAGGGTTCGTGCTGTGACAGTCCGTTCCGGCCAGATATACGTGAGTACTGAAATTTGAAATCGCCAGAACGGGGATTTCGGTGTGCCGAAAAAAGGCTAAAAAAAAGAAAAAGATTTTAAAACTGACTTGAAAACGTAAAAAAAAACAAAAAAAAAATAGCGATTTTTTTTTTTCATCAGGGACCAGAAACGGTAGACTTGATAATATCGTTCGGCCGCCGTCGCGTTGATGGCTGCCAACCGGACTCGGGCGCGTTCGAACGTAAATCACGCCCGACGGACTTGGACGCCAGCGGAATACGTTCGGCTCTGAGGTGATTACAAAACGCGCGACGTTGCGCAATTATTTTTGCATATTTTATTTTTGCCGGGAATTAATACCGTATATTATTATTATTATTATTATTATTATTATCATTGTCGGCGTTTGACTGCGCTGCAGGTACGGGTCGGCCGTCGGGCTCGTGTCGGACGATTCTTCGGCGGCGTCTGAACTCGAACACCTGTACGGCAGTGTCGAAAGACTGGGACCGCCGGGGTCATTCGATTGCATGGTTTGCACGTTGTTTATAGCGTCCGGAGGATCCAGAAACAAGTTTGTGACAAATACCGCGATTATTACAATATTGATTTTTTTTTTTTTTTTTTTTTTTTATCGTATTTTAAAGCGATTTTGCGACGTGTGTTATCGTGACATTGTAGTGATGTAGATAATGTATCATATTATCGTGTTTACGTTGTTTTCGCTGTGCGTATAGGTCCGCCGAGGCGTATGCGGTCTTGTCGAAACTCGGCGAGACGACGCGGTTCGTTTGGCCGCCGGCCGTGGACGAGGACGCCCACAGGAGAGCGGCTTTCGGGCATCTGGTCGAGGGGATTTTGCAGCAAGAACTACCGGAAGTGCACAACGCATTTAAGGTTGGAAACATACGTCCACGGGCTGAACGCAAAACGAACGCCAATAGCTTTTGTATAGAATGTAAGATGACGGTCCGGTGGTGGTTATCAGAGACTCCTTCTTCTTCTTCTCCTTCGTCTTCTCTCCCAACTATTTGGGGTCGGCCACCCTGGTCCTACACTTCCAATTAACTCTATCTCCCGCATCTTCTTCAATTACTCCCACCTTACTCATATCACTCGCTATCACATCCCCCCCCCATCTCATTTTCGGTCTTCCTCTAACCCTCTTACCAACAACATGAATTTAACATACTAATCTTACTGTATCAGTCTCTTTCCTCCTTAATACATGCCCAATCCATATTAATCTATTCTCTCTCAATTTGTCTACTATCGAAGCTACCCCTATACTACCTTTGATATACTCATTCCTTATTTTATCCTCTCTAGTAACTCCACTCATCCAAATTAACATTCTCATCTCAGTGACACTCATTCTCAGTTCTATCTTTCTATCTACTGCCCAACATTCTATACCATACATCATTGCAGGTCTCAAAACTGTCTTATAAAATTTACTCGAACATTCGAGATGGGAAAAGTCTCCTATATCCATTTTAAGACTACTTATAAATTCTTGACAAGTTTTATGCCAGCTGTCAACCTGACGCAACCTCAATTAGTCGACTTTTACGACAGGCATGAGGAAACCGTGGAGGTATTCTTAACCCCCTCCACAGGGCAAGATGAGTATACATAAATAAATATTTAAAAACCAGTCCAGATATAGGTGATGGAAGTTTGTCCCTTTGGTCCTCGGACAAGTTAGTGTTTTATAATTGTTTTAAATTTGAATGCAAAGATAAATAATTGTATTCAATAAAATATTCTAATCAAAGGTCATTTAGAAAAAAAAATTGGTAATCATAACTTTTTAATTTGTTATTTTAAGTTGTATAAAATGTAGTTTTTCTTTATATTTTTAACTTAAATCATTGCAATGCATTATTTTTATCATAAAACACATAATCGTTGTTAAATTATACACACTACATTACGTAACATGACATACCTAAGCTAAAATTTATTATAAAACACTAGTGATAATTATTAATAATAAAATACCCAATTCAATATTGTTGTAGGCACAGGTAATATTTGGTCTTCACAATTTTCATTAATATCCACATTTTTATACATATTCTATTTAACAAACAAAATAAAACGATTATGAATGCATAATTATATAGATATATAGATGGTTATATGCATATTAAATATTTTAATAACATCACAGATTTTATATTTAAAAACTACCTGCAATTTTAAAAAGTAAATATAAAACTTATTTTATCAAATAAATAGGAAGATGAATAATTAGTTTAGAAACCAATGCTGGCCATTAACGAGTTAATAAATTAATAGTTATGTTAAAATTTGACTTTTATATTTGATTTTTGTTAATGTAAATTATTTTTTGCTTATAATAACTTTTAAATAATGAGCTACTGTTAATTAAAACTCAGTTACATTAAATTTTTAAATAATTAATACATTTTAATTTCATATTGTGTCTATTGTTAAAATGGTTGAATAAAAATAAAGTTTTTGTCGTTTTTAATAATTATTATATTATAAGAATTATTTATTTTGCGAAAATATAATTAAAACAAGAATACCTATATTACGAAATATTTAATTAATATTATGTATTATGTAACCACTAAACGAACGCGACATCTATGATTTTCAGTAGAAAAATATGTCCACGAAATTGCCTCTTAAATTGATTTTAGAATTAAAATACCCATTTTAAAATATATAAAGAACAATATTTTGAAAACGATTTCAATGGCGTTTTTGAAAAATATTAATTACTAATTAAGTTAATGTCATTTAAAAAGTAAAAAATAAGGTTCTTTGTACAAATAATATTGAACAATATAATTAAAGTATCATGAAACACCGAAGAGATGGTCTCCAAAATATTGCCTTCTATATATTTTATTATTGGTGTATTACCTCTAAAACAATTATAAAATTAATTTTTGTATATTTTTTGTAAACATGTTTTTGAATATATTATGTCTTGAATCTTTATTATATAATAATAAAAGGTAGTGTAGATATGGGACTATTTTTATATTATTTTCAAAATGTATTAACATCTTTTAACTATTAAATTTTAATTTTTTTTCAATACTTCATAAAAATGGACTATTCAGAACCTCTTAAAAATGGATGGAGTGGCTTATTATATTATATTATTATTATAATAATCCTCTTTATGATTATTAAATATTTGAAAATGTTGAAAGTAAAAAAAATTTAAATAACTATTAGTCGTAAGCACGAAATATGAGCAATAAAGTTCACTTCGTACGTGATTTGTCAAAAGTGATTACCAGCAAAAGCGGAATTAGACATTTTTATTAGATTGGGCCAATAATAAATTGCTGCATCTATACTTTTACTATATTCTACTCATTTATAATTTTCAAATCATGATTTCTGAAAACGGTGAAATAGATTTCGAAATTTCATTTTTGGGTATAAAGAAGTGAAATTGGCAAGGTTCCCTTAATAATTTTGTTTTTTTTTTCAAATGAATATATAAAAATGGTAAACGATAATAAACGAAATAAATAATAAATATTATTATCTCGACATGTATTGGGATAATAGGGTTGATATTTAAAAAAAATAAGTATGGTTTGGAAATCTATAATGATCAAACCACATTCTTGTTTTTATAATGTTTTATTTATTTTTTGCAATATCCATAATATGTTCATAACTTATATATTATATATTTTTACAGGGCTCATTAGCTTGAGCCATAGCCCAGGTGGCGTAAGCCGTATTTCCGCCTATGGTTACCAGGAATCGTGTACCTATACTTATTATATTGTACTCTGGTACAGTGAAATGGTAAAATAAATTTTGAGTATCATCGTGTAACGTCACGCAAATCTCATAAGTCCTTTTCACGAGCGTTATGTGATGAACCCGTGTAGTACGGAAGGGTCGCCAACCACGAGCCAATACCCTGACCGGAACACCATGAATTTTTATATGTGAAAGGATGAATTTTGAATAGATAAAGATGTTCGTGGAAAAAACAGTGGAAAACCGATTTGTATAAAAAAATATATTACTGGTGTGTGGTGTGCTCGATCTTCGTCAATTGGGGATCCGATCGAGCAACGAATAACCAAAGTCGATCGTTAAACCAAACTTTGTAGGCGGAGGTTATTGGCCGGCACGTAAATGGTTTAGTTTGTGACAATTTACGCGGAGTTTGTGCCAAGGGTAGGGAACAGACGTCCGTGGAGATGCTCATCGACAACGGTTTCAACCACGCGATAGGTACCTACTAAAAATGAAAACTTTAGGGTACCTACCCAATTTTGTTTAAACGTTAACATACAGATATACATAACATACATACCTACCTAATATACAGATTTTCAGACTTAAAGAAAGTGGTCTACCAGCTGACGATTGCAGCCGTCAACATTTGAAAACCCATGTTAATATTGCTGTAACAAATTTAACTAATAATAATTTCGAGCCCTTGCATTTGAGGCTATTTTTCAAATACCAAAATTAAAAGTTTATCTAGTATTATATACCTTTTTTTTTTAATCGGTAATTTTTCTTTGATGGTATCGTACATAACTTATAACTTATATCTAGGTATGTATTATATCTGTTATAATATATCTTAATTTTCCAAGGGAGTGAAATAAATAACAAGAGATTAAGCCCACCTTGAGATATACCTCATTCAATACTGCTTAAAATAATATAAATTATAAGGTATTACAAGATAAGATAGTGAACTAAAAATAAATGATGAAATCAAAGAAACGGCCAATATATTTTATTTATAAATGTTTCAAAATAAGAAAATAGCAATTAATACTATTGAAATTTAAAAAAAAAAAATCTACATGCTTTAAAAATGATTTGATTGTTTAAATTTTTTGACAATTATTGAAAAATATAATTTTTAATGATGGATATCGATTTTAGATCTTAAACAAAAAAATCTTCAATAATTAGTTTTAAATTTTTCTAAAGTTCAATTTTTAAAGGTAAGCGATTTAAAATAAAATAGGAAATTCTCAAACGTTGTGAATTTAGTAGATATTATGTCATCTGTAGTCTGTACAACATTTAAAAAAAAATCTAGATTCGATATGAACATTTTAAAAGGGGTACACCAAATTTATTCTATTTTATAATATAATAAAATATTGATTGACGGATATAATTAATTATTACTCAGCGTCTTAAATAAAAAAAAATTCATTAGAAAATCAAGAATGATAAAAATTAATTTAGTTGTACTTAGAGCAATTATTTAAGACAACAGTAGATAGATAAAAAACAATTAGTATCCTATGAAAATAAGTAACAATACCTTAAATATGTTATATACCTACCAGAATTATACGTAATAACAGAGCTAAAGAGCAGGGACGAGACTAGGAAGGGGGTTTATAAGTCAGTCGGTAAATTAAGGGGTGAATGATTTTCTTTTTTATTATTAATTTTGTCGTTTTTATTCTCTTAGTTGACAAATTGGTGAAATCTTTGATGACTTTTGGTCGTCAAAACTCAGTCAAACTCATCAGACTTCCCTTCCCCTACAAATATTTTTTAGGCGCGTCCCTACCACAGAGCTTATATTCAATACTTGATGTGATACCATAAATTACTGGGCCATATAAATTATATACGCATAAATCATAATTATAGGGTTTATAATATTAAAGTTTTTTATAAATAAATTACTAACTAGAAATTCTGGGTAAGTTAATGATATTTTTTTAACTCGGTTCTTCTTCTTCTTCTTCTCCTTAGCCTTCTCTCCCAACTATTTGGGGTCGGCCACCCTGGTCCTACACTTCCACTTAACTCTATCTCCCGCATCTTCTTCACTTACTCCCACCTTCCTCATATCACTCGCCATTACATCCCCCCATCTCT
>JAIPRL010006546.1:0-26869 GCA_025469235.1 Pemphigus obesinymphae
CATAGGTAGGTACTGAGTAGGTATATAATTAATATTAAGAGTTATGTATACTACACCGAAGCTACGCTCAGAATCGTTTTATTGAATGCAATGATTTATCATTGCTTTCAAATACAATACATCCACCAAGAGTATCCTGCGCAGTAGCGAAGTGCATCCATCTATACTGACACCCGACGAACGAAGTGCTTCCACCCCTACTGACCGGCTTTTTTTTTTTTTTGTTTGTTTGAATTAAAATTTGTATCTACAAATTTTATTAAATTAAATTATGCATTATATAAAACACTGTACCCAGTCCTTATTTATGTATTTAAGTCTGTTCTACTGATTTACCGAGTACCTGGGTAGGTATATATAGTATAGATTTTATATATTATAATGATGATTTTTAAATCAAAAGACTTCTATAGTATTTTTCAAAATTTGAATTAAGTTTATATTGATACTTTCGATGAACTTTTGTCATATATATACGATGTTTCGAACATATCGATCTGATGAAAATGTTTGTATAAAAATTTGAATATGCAAAGTCTGACCGACTTCTTATATGTGCAAAGTACGTACCTACTATATCATAGTATATATATACTATAATATATATATTTTTTCTTTTTTATACCAATATTATATTTAACAGTAAATATTTCTTAAAATTTTGATCAAATTTATTTTGAGGTTGAGTATAATCTGAGAATAGTAAGTTCTATTAATTTTCGGATTACTTATTTTATAAACAGTTTACACTTTAGGAGTGGACGAATATTTTCTATAAAGTGAAAAGGCAGTTTCCACGTAGGCGGAATATTTTTAAAATTAATTAATTAACAATATTTTTTTCGATAAAATACATAAACGGATGTATAGGAATTACAAAAATAATTCTACTAATGAGGTGTTGTACTCAATAAAAATTAAACTTACAAAGTATCACTCAATTAGAGTTTTGTTTTAAATTCAAATTTCCGCACTCAAAAAGTGTTTAACTTACAAATAGCCTCACATAAAAGGAGTTGCATCCGGCAGATTTCGCACTTAGTCTAGTCTTATATAAAAACTCCTAATTTTTTTTTTTACCCATTTTTCTATTTAATTCTTCAGCCTGTGTATTCTTTTACTTTTACCGTTTTCAAACTATTTGTCGAAACGTTTACGCGTTTCGTTCATTCGCTTTCTCGTCTTCTATCCGAGCTTCCGACTCTCGAAAAAATAAACGCTTTACTGAAATCGAAAAAAACTTTATTTTTATTCAAACATTTTGACAATAGACACAATATGAAATCAATATATATCAATTATTTCAAAATTAACTTAACTGATGTTTAATGAAAAGTAACTCTATATCTAAAAGTTAATTTAACCAAAAAAAAGTTAAGTTAATAAGTTAAATTAACAATAATTAAATATAAAAAGTAAAGTTAAAAATTAAAATTAACTTAACTGTTAACTTCTTTATTCGTTAAAGTCCTGCATTGGTAAACACTATACATAATAGTTTATTCTACATATCTATTTTTACAATTCGCACGAATGGTAAAAATAAGACTGACGTACTTTGTCGGCCACAGGCTGCTACTCCACAGATGACATAACAGTAGATTACAATTATTATAGTCAATAACAAATGTTTGTTAAATTTTAATAAACTACCTACATGGATTTGTGCCACAGCCGTGCCAAATTATCTGGCGACGATCGTACAATGATCAGTTTTAATTTTATTATTACTCAGTTGCGGATAATCAATCGTTTAATGTAAACATGTATATATATTATTATATAATATTATTCATATTATTATTCAATTTAATTTATTTAATTAATTTATTATTAAAATTGCCTAAAGTTAAATGTTCAACGGCGAATCGGTTACGTGAAAAAAGTTTTCCGTATTACAACATTTGTCAAAGATCAAAAAAATTATGGGAGTAAAACAGAGAGAAGTACAAGGACAAAATGTGAAAAATAAAACTCAGCGTTACAGACACATCAAACAGGTCATAATGTTTTTTAGATTTAACACGTGCTTATTTTTCGTCTAATATTCTTCTAATTAGGCTCGAAAATCAACATTGTGCATATAAGAAAAGTATACAAACAATCAAACACCTGATCGTTCTACATTGAGAAAAAAATTGTATCAGTATTTGTTACGATGATACTATGAATAAGATAAGATCATACGTAGAAAATAAGATTATTTGGGTTTTTATAGATGAAACGACGAATGCTAATGGCCTTTATCCAACCAATATCATTATAGGTACATTACAAATAGATAACATGGGTAATATCTTTTTATTAATTTCTAATGTACTAGAAAAAACCATTGACAACACATTTACGAAAGTGTTCAACAGGTCTTCTTCAATGTTATGGCCCAAAGTTATTAAATATGATAATATATTCATATTTCTGAATATGAAGATATTCTCTCCGTACATGGTGAAGGCAGGTAAAGCAATTCATGCTTTACATTCGAAAATGATACATGTTCCTTGTTTATTAGCATATGATTTGTACTTAATAGATGAAGAAGTTAGAAAACATTTTGCACTAGGTAATAGACAAACTCATAAATAACGTAAAAAAATCTTCGAAAGCTCCATCACTAATTAAATTATTTAAATCGATGGCTCCAGATATTTTATTACTTCCTAAACCTATTTTTACACGATGGTGGCACTTGGTTAAATGCTGCCAAATATTATAGTGAATACTTTGAACAAATAAAAAGTATTATTAACGAATTCAATAAGGAAGATAATGAAGAATCAATTACCATAGCACAAAATATATTTGCTAAAGTACATTTAAAACGTAACTTGATATACATTAAAGCAAATTTTAGCACTATAGGGATATCTATAACTCAATTAGAAGCTTCTAGAATGTCTTTGATTGATTCAATAAATTTAATTCAAAAAACAAAAATCAACATTCAAAACGTATCAAATAATTTTGGAAAAATTGTTTGTAATAAACGTACAACAGTCTTAGATAAAAACAAAGGATTAAAAATAATCTCAGATATGTATATCAAATATTTAATTGATTAGATTGTGTTGTATACTAAGCCCCCTAGGTTTAATAATATGATTATCTATAATTTAACTATTTATGAAGATTCTTATTAACATATTGAAGGGCATGACGAAGAGTTTTTTTTTCAAATTTAGCTTATTTTAGCAGAACCATAAGTATAAAAAAAAATGTATTTTTGGGGGAGAACTTTCAATAAATATACCATTTTTATGGCTCAGCTCTATAAAAATATTGAAAAATCTCTTCGTCATTTCCTGATAAGAATGATTATTATTCTAACCCAATTTTAAAATTTCAAACATGTTAATTATTAAAGGGTGTGGAGTTTTTATGAATATTTTATAAATAGAAAATAATTTCTGTTCGAATTGCTTAATACTCTCCTTATGATACACGAAAATAAAAATAGCTCACACCGATGGAGTCATTTCTTAGAAATAGCAATCAGATTTATTTTCGTAAACCCGTTATCGATAATACGATAAATATTACTATGAATAATTTATAAATGTTGTAAAATGAACCGATAGTAAATATTGGCAAGAATTTTTGTTTGGTATTTTATTGTAAACCTACCAAATTTTGAAGAATGCAATGGCGTAAGAAAGAAATAACAATTAATAAATTATAAATATAAAATATTATAAATCGTTTTTTACATATCATTTATTAAAGTATATTAAACTACATTTCTTTTTCTTTTTTAAAAGTTATTTTGATTTATATTTTGTATAAATCTGCAATTTGTGTATGTTTTTTTTTACAAAATATTATATAGGAGACATATAATACGATATATTAATTATTATATTATAATTAAAAACACAAAAATTTTAGATCAATACGAAAAGTAAAAATAATCTATAGTTATTGAATGTGTTTATTTGATTTATTGTTAGGTAATTGTTTATGCTGTATTGAATAAGAATAATATAATATAAAAACCACGGTTATACACAACTGTGGTATAAACAACAAAATTGAAATTACTACTAATGAAAAATGTGAATTGGTATAATACCACAAGCTGAGCAATTTTATAAAATGTAAATAAAATTTGGTTTAGTATACTCAGGAATGCAACCAGAAATTTTTTTTTGGGCGGGGTTAATTTTAAAAATTCTTAATTATGTGTTTAAAATAATACTACAAAAAACATTCTCAGGAGTGGAGAGGGTCCGGACCTCATGGATCCCTCCCCTGGTACGTTCCTGGGCTTGCGTATTCGCGGGCGGCGTTTGAAAATTAGACTGCTTCTTGAGTCTGGTAGTAGGTATTAGTATCAGTGATACAACTTTGGGCCATATAATGTATTAAGTTTATAGTATCTATGTACAAGATGTTTTTCTTTAGTTTAAATGTCTATGTTCAAAAAAGTATGGACCTCCCTCTTGAAAAATTCTGGTTACAATACTAACCTACATTCACAAACTTTAAAAAATATTAAAAATATTAATATTATATATTATTTTATATTAAAAAAAAAAATTATTTTACAAATAATAAATTTACAATAAAAAAATTTTAAATCGCTAGTTTGTTAAATTAGAAGCATGCTGAAAGTTATTACGATATTCAGTTTTTTATTGTTATCCTGCTTTTTAATTTTCAAAATATGATCACTCTAAAGTGATTTTGTGGGTACCTAATTATCTAAAATTGTTCTATAAAACATATTGTAAGTATATGTTTTTTGGAATTTGAAGGGGGCACGCGCCCCCTTTGCCCCCTTTCTTGGATTCAAACCTGACTACAACATGAATAAATTAATTCAAAATTTTTATTACTTTATTTTTTGGAAGGCACTGTCAATAATTCATAGTATATATAAATACGCGTTTATATATAATTGATTAGCGAGTTCTTAGAAATGGTTTATTGTCCAAGTTTATCGATACCACGAAATTTGACAGTTTCATAGCGACTTGTTCGGCCTTAAATAAGATTTTCTGTCTATAAAACTTATTAGCTGATTTTTGTTAGAAAATCTAAAGCAAACTCTCTTGGTTGAATGTAACGATTCAAAATATACAGATAAAAATATTGATCAAGGTAGCTATTAAAAATAACTCAATATAATATCCTACAAATTTTTAATTTTTTAGATTAAAGGTTTATTAGGTTCATTTTGTCGTCATATCATCTATAATATATTTCAACAACTTAAAAATTAAAATTAAAATTTCATTTTCGTATTTTAAATAATTAAATGATACAAGTAAGAAATTTTAGAGCAATTTATAATTGCATTATTTTTAATTTTTAAGGCATTAGGTCATTTTTTATAAGGCTTTTTAGATTATTTTAAAGAGCGTTAAATTCCCAGCCCTACACTTATTATCAATTTTTTACGATCGTTTGAATTAGGTATGTACCAAGAACCCGTCTATTATAAATTCGTATATTTAATGAAATTTTTCGTTATTTAATACGTTGTGACGAGTCCGTATTTAAGTATTTAAATTTAACCGACGGATTATAAAATTAGGTATCTAAATTATCAATTAATCTAAATTAGGTATCTAAACTATAATTTTAAATCTAATAGTAATAAATTTCACATCATTGTACTTATGTGGTATTTAATTATAATTGAATTTATAACAATAAATTCGGGAAAACTATTATCATAGAAATTATGCGATGTTTATTAAGACTGTTGAACATATTGTCTTGGCGAAAATGGTACTATAAAACCCAGAAAATGATAAGTTTATCTGATTTCATATGTTTAGAGTACATACCTATTATATTTTAATATATATTTATACTTTATTTAACTGTAAATGCATTTTAAATCGTCAGACTTTCGTGATATTTTTTAAAATTTTGATTGAATTAATTTTGATGTGCAGATGTAACATTGATTAAAACACTTCACATACAGACGAGGATCCGAGATCATAATAGAAATCCGAGAACAGTAAGTCAAATCAATTTTTGGATTAGTTACTTTGTCAAACTATTTTTCGGAAACACAGGGGTGGACTAGAAACTAAACGCCAGTTTCCATTGTAGGTGGAATATTTTTTAAATTAAATAATTAACAATATTCCCCAAAATATTCTTATATAATACATAAACCAAGGTATACGAATTGCACTCTAAAGTAATTCTGCTAATGAGGTTATGTACTCAAAAAAGGTACACTTACAAAGTGCTACATTTAAACGAAGTTACAAATTCAAGGTTTCGAACACAAAAGGTGTTGTACTTATAAGTAGTCTCACTTAAAAGAAGTTGCATTTACAAGAAATTACAAATGGTAGGTTTTGCATTCAAGCTAGTCTTAGATATAAAATTTATAAATGAAATTGATGATTGGATATGGAAGAGTAAATATTATGCTTTTTCCACTGACCGTCTTCTGACCTGGCGGTTATGTGAATTTTTTTTCTTTTCCCTTTTTCCCATCATTTTGTATATGTAATTAATATAGGTTATATATAAGTATATGGTTTTATTATATTTTAATTTCTGTTCTATGGTAATATTAAATAAAGTTCACATAATTGGTAGCTGATTGAAAATTAACAAATTTACAATTTAAATAATGTTAAATGTACTTTTATAAAGAATACAAAAAAAAAATCATTTCTTTATTTAAAAAAGTAAAAAAATAAAAATACAAAACTACATATTAGTTTTATGGTTTATACATTCTATTTTTCTAATAACTAAAAAAATCCTTTTTACTTACAATTTTTTTTTTGCGGAACACATGGTATAGATATACGCAGTATTAAAAATTGTCTGGGAGGGCACGTGTAGCTTTTTTTCTCACAAGAGAAATTTTTAATTTATATTTCGGAATGTCTTAAAATACAATTAAAAATACTATAAAATAACATTCTAATTATTTAATATTTTTTCATTTTCAAATTTTAGCAAAAATATAAAAAAAAAACCTATACAAGAATGGCAAATCGACCGTGTACAGAAAAATGTACACATGGCAGTTAACGTTTTAAGTCATAAAAGGTTTCTCTGAAACCTAGGCATTTCCCCATAGTTATATGTTTCCCCAACTGATAAAAAGGTTGAGGTTTTGGATTAGGTAGTGCTGAGCACTTAATCCGGAAAAATATTCTATAATCCGTTTAATGCGGATTACAACAGAAATCTAGATTAACGGATTACAACAGCAATCCTGATTAACGAATAAGACGGCGAATCCGGATTACATTGACGAATTCGGATTAACAGATTTTGGTGGGATAAAATAAAATATTACTTTTTGAAAAAAAAAATGTCGCACGTTATCACTGATTCGAGATATCACTGGAAAATATTTTACAATTTTTATGAAATACGCGCAAAACAAACAAATGATAAATACAACTACGACGGAAATACACATTGACCATTTTTATATGTTGACTATTATATTGACAGATTGGATCCGAAATTCTGATTATATTTACATTCGGGATTGACGATTTATTGATTATTCCCACAATCTGGATTATATTTACAATCCGGATAGGCGGATTGTATCTGAAATTCGGATTAGATTTCCGATTTGAATTGATGGATTATATTCACAATACGGATCGACGGATTGGGTCCTAAATCTGGATTGACAGATTACACCCTAAATCCTGATTGATGTATTAGACCCTAAATCCGGATTAATGAATTAGACCTTAAATCTGGATTGACGGATTTAATCAGTAATCCGGATGAGATGAATTGAATTAAGAACTCGGATTACATATTTTAAAATAATTTAGATTTTGATCCAACTATAAACATAATTATTATTAATTTTATAATTTTTTTACTATTTAATTATACATTCATACATTTTTGCATTTTATTTTTTACTATTATAATATTAATAATTCAATTTTACTTTACATTTTTTAAAATTATTTGTTAATTATATGCTTTAAACTACAATTGATACCTATATTTATTTGAGTTTTTTTATTTGAAGGGGGAAATGTCTTACCGATGGGAGGAATGTCCTACATTCTTCTTCTTCTCCTTCGCCTTCTCTCCCAACTATTTTGGGTCGGCCACACTGGTCCTACACTTCCACTTAACTCCATCTCCCGCATCTTCTTCACTTACTCCTACCTTCCTCATGTCCTACATTTAAAATATAATACTAGAAATAAAAAAATATTAATAATATAATAGGAATATGTTAACAATTTATTCGACGCTTCACAACAGATTTTTAACGAGATTGTTCTAATCAAGTTTTATGAAATTTTAAGAAAAATGAAAATTCAACAATTTAAAAATATATAATTATATTATAAAAGTAATTTAAAAATAGTCATGGGTCACAGTACCATTTTTTATTGTTTTATCACGATATTTGTTAAAAATGACATTAAAACTACAATTTTTTTCTACAAAATATGAAAGATAAGAAAATTTAATGTACTCGAGCGTGGAGTTTTTTCAATATATTTTTTTGAAAGTGTAAAATCAGTGATTGAAAATCATGAAATTTTTAAATTTAAAAATGAAAAAAAAAACATAAAAAAATTGTTTACCTAAACAATACGCTAATCTATGCTACGGTATAGATAATATTCTTATTTTCCATATTATGTATACATTTTGACTGTGCGATTATTAAGAGAGAAGTTGTAGTTATAGAGCGTGAACGTATTTTAATACTGCTAAAATGGGTGTGTAGCATTCTCTTAAAAAACTGAGGGAGCCAACTCGTGGCTACTGATTTTTCTAAGGAGGCTCGGCCCCCTCAGGCCCCGCCCGTGGCTACGTGACTGAAACTATGACCTTCCTTCTATTATATGTAGAAGGGCTCCCGGGGTATAGTTGATTCGAATATATCGACAGAAATATATTTGACACTTTTAGTGAACATTAATCTTTATATTGCGTCTATAATCTAAATAATGATATTTCTTTTAAACCTCTGCTAATGTATTAATCGCTTTCACACTACGCATATATATATCATTCTAGTCATTAGTCGATATATCATTAAACAGGCGTAGACGATCTTAGAAATTAAAATGTAGAACTACACATTTAAAAGTTCAAGAATAAATAATGTATGGTAGATAAAGCCGAAAGCGTCTTTAATCAGAATGTTAATCTTAATTAAGTGACCTTTCCGTTTACTGTTATACGACTCTACAAATATTTTTGAAGTGAAGTTAGAAATAAATATTTATTTCGAAAGTCTAGTTGTCAATAACGGCTAACGTATAAAATCAATTTACAAGGTAAGCTCATATGGCTTTAAAATAAAAGTAAAAGTAAACATAAAACTGGAGATATGACGAGTATGAAAACCAACCTTAAAAAATCTTAAGATATAATTTATTATTTTTTATACTTCACTAATTTAATGAAGCATGTCGTAAGAAAAAGATCTACGACTAAAATTTAGCAAACTTTTATATGTTAATTTAGTTGTTAATCGTTGTTTTCAACAGGTGATGAAAGACGTCAGACGTAGATATCAAATACGATGATTGGAAGTGGAAGTGGAAGGGAAGAAAAAAAACTCAAGCTAATGAAATTAGTATATCGTTCGACAGACTACTGCTTTCCCTGATAAATGTGCGAGAAATGTATATTTTCGCAATTTTAATTTCTCGCATATTCAATTTGTGCATCGGTCATCTAAATATATGATCTAGACCGTACAATATCACTATCAATATCACTCGGCTGTTTGTGGTAGCTTATACGATCTGATAATAAAAATATTATTCGAGCTTATAATATTTTGAAACCGAACATTTGGACCCCAATTATTCATTCTCATTTTTTTGAACAAACATGTTATATTATTTATAAACGAGCAAAAATACACACTCATGTATATCTAAGTATGTTAGGATATTGTTCTAAATGCTCAAGTAAATTCAAAGGCACTGTTTTTAATAATCCAGAACCAAATTCACATATTGTAATAGCATGTACTTTAAATGCAAAATTTAAAGATTGTCAATTGTATAAAAAACGAAGATTAATTGGAGAGCAAAGGAAAATGGTTTCCTTTCAATTAACTGAAAGGTGCAAATCGGCCTCATATGTTCAAAGAAAGATGTCGAAAGAATTAATGTTTTTCAGGGAGAACGAAACAAGTTATATTCCAACAACAAATGCTTTACGAATTTTGGAGTGTAATACTGTAAAAAAAGAACAACAAAATAATGATCCGATTATATTATTATTCAAAGGGTTGTCACCTTTTAAAGATATTATACAGGACATTGGATATAATTGTTTCTTTATGCACTTTTGTGTTTTATTGGAGTACTACTGAAATAAACTTATACTGACTCTACGCAAAATCAACAAACACTCCAACAATTAGTATCAATGCAACTGGAGGCATAGTTAGGAAAACAACATTGATGTCAGGCAGGATTACAGCAAATTTATAAATATATTTTTATATGAGATAGGTGTGATGGACCATAAAAATTGATTTGGTGATCCTGAAAAATTGGTGATCATGACAATATGCAATGATGCAATTATAGCAAAATAGCTAATGGTCTTTTGTAAATGTTGGTCATCTGTAATGTTACCTTTTTTTTAAATACGGTAACATTACAGAAACTAGTTCAACATCTAAAAGCTTGTTTAAAGACCTCAAAAGCATTGTTTTCAAATATAACACTCCCAGTACGAATTGATGAATTTTTTAAGAATCATGCTACCAGTATACTTGGGTCAAATAGTTTAATATAATCTAATTACAATGACAACATACAACACATTTCTAAAGACATATCACCATTACATTTATTATGCGAAATTAAAGCTGTGCAGGAAATTGAAAATTAGATGGGATTGGGAGTACAAAAAAAAAAAAGTAGGCCCAATTATTTATCTATTGATCCAACTATAATATCTCATTACAATGAAAATAGTAAGACAAAAAGTCAAGTAATTGGAATATTGTTCAGACCTTTAACCAATAAATATAGATGGATTATACTATACATTTTCTAATACATGTTCATTTGATTCTGTTTTCCAATTCTTATGTACGACGTATGTTTATGATAGTCAATACATAAAATTTTTTAATGACTTACAGTACAATAACGAACATTTATGGATATATTATAACCATAACCTGTGACTTGCCTTTATATTTTTTAAAGTCATTAATCATTTTTAATTTTATATCATGTTTGTTATCAAAATCAAAATTGTTTACATGATTATCCCAGATGGATTTACTTGGAATAGGTATATGAAAATAAATTAAGTAAGTTATAACTGTGTTAAAAAAACACCATGAGAGAAATAATAGTGTTGATATTAAACAAGACACTCAGTAGAATTAGTATAGTTAATATGATACATACTATAGATTAGGAATGTATTATACGTTTATTAGAATTGGACAAAGGTTATGTTGACACATTCCATTCTTGGGTGTGGTGATACACACACAATTGATTGTTATATTATTGATAGTATATATAATGTATATATATATGGGTAATTAGCTATACATTCGGTATAATGTTAGATTTAGTTAATGTGACAGTCGAGTTATGCGACCAATCGCCGTTCTACGTTGTTAATAATATATCTACACATTAATATATTATATATTCTTATTTAAAATTTATATGTCTTATTCTGATATAACCTATTCCATTCAACAAATAGAAATTAAAATAGCTTATAACTTTTACAAAATATAACGCTTAAATAATAAGTACCTACCTCTGTACTCGCTGCACGACAATAATAAAATTCTAATCTCATCGTCTGTTGATAAATGAGAACTGAGGTCTGAGTACTGAGAACACCTGTCACCACGACACTATTCACCATTTATTATAATACATATATTGATTATATATTATATAATATACAAACAATGGTACATATAAAAAGTATAGTAGATCAAAGAATCCCGTGAAGCCCATCTATTTTTAGACTTGACCAATTTACTTTAATTTAATTTATATTCTAATGTTTAAAAAGCACCAGAAGTGACAACGATAAAATTGAACACAATCCAAAAGAGGATCCCAGTCTTGTAAAAATATTGGAATTATACCAGAATGGGTGGGATACTACCATAAAAGATATTAAAGATAGTTCTGAAACAGGGAAATATATCAAAAAGAAAAATAATATTACAGTTAGCGATGAATTGATTTTCCATAATAATCAAGTGATAGTTCCTAAGGATCTTAGAAAATAATTTATGGTAAAATTACATTTAGACCATATGGGTGTAGAATGTAGATAAAACAGTGGCTAAAGCAAAACAGGTAGTTTACTGGCCATTCACGTGTAATGATATTAAATTAAATTAAATGATATTATTTGTTATGTTTTGTAAATCTTGTAATAAATATAAAAGAGCAAATATCAAAGAACCATTATTGGCACATGAGTTGAGAAACATCCCTATCTCATGTTAAGAATAGATTTTGCTGAAATAGCTGGTCTTACATATCTATTAGTAACAGATTATTATTCAAATTGGTTTGAGCCAGTAAAGGTAAACTTAAAAAGTGCAGATATAGTAATTAAGGAATTAAAAAAAACTATTTTTTGGTTTGGGATACCAAATGAAATAATATCTGATAATGTACCATTTAACAGTTTAGAGTTTAAAACATTTTGTATAGATAATGATATTAAATGTTCATTTATAAGCCTAATGCATAATCAAAGTAGTAGGATGGTTAAAAAGTCAGTGGGTATTTTTTAAAAAATGTTTATAAAAATGAATTATGATGAAACTAGTTTGAGGTATAGTTTGCTGGAATATAGAAACAGTCCGCTTGAAGGTATTAATTTATTTCCAACCCAGTTATTGGTTAATAGAAGATTAAAAACTAGAATATCAGTTAAGTTAGAGTTACTACAACCTGACATTTTTGATAAAGAAAAGTTATTGAACCAAATGATTCTAAATTAGGAAAATAAAATATAATAAAAATTATATTAAATTGAATTATTAAATAATAAATAATTTATTTTAATTATATTAAATTATATTTATATTTAATTATTTTAATTAATTATTATAATTATAAATATAAATAAAATAAAAGTTATAGAGAACGAGATCATAATGAATTATGAAATGCAAAAAATTTGTATGTGTTATATAAGGGAGTATGGATGAAATGTGAGAATTTCGGAAAAGCTGAAACACCTTGAAGTTTTAAGGTAAAGTTAGTTAATAGATGGAGCTATATTAAAAAGAAATTTTAAATGATCGAGATTAATAATAACTATTGATAAAAAGAGAATAAGAAAATTGATGAAAAAGAAAATAAAATGATTGATGAAAAGAGAATCAAATTAGCAATGGAAATGTGAATCAACGTTTGAAAGGAAGAAGAATAACAAAAAAACCTGTGTGGTTTAAAAATTATGTTTACGTAATATATTCGTTATACCTATTCTATCTGTGTATCAATATACTAAAATACTAGATGTTAAAATATTTAATATTGTAATGATTTTTATTTTTGTTCGATTTTGAAATTTTTTTTTAAATACTAGTTTGTAAAATTGTTTTTTTTTTGTTTTTATTGTTTGTAAAATTCATTTTGAAAAAAAAACAATTATTTGTTAAAAAAAAAAAAAAGGAACGTGTTTCGGATATATACATATAATGTTGGACACACTGACACTAGTGTTGTCGTTGCAACGAAGCAGTCAAGTTTTTGTACTTTTCAGTTAGTCGTTCGTTGCTCGCAATCATTTTACTATGTCATTCATTACCAGTATTAATTGTTCTATCAATGTAATTCATTAATTCGATTGTGTTTTTAAATAAAGAATATCTTCTTGTAATATTATATGTTGTTGCAAATAATGAAAGAAGATAAAACATTTATGGCTTCATTAAGTTACTCCCCCCACATTGGAATTTCGAAAACATTTTTATCCCATTTCTTTGTACTACAATAGTGCTGGTTTGTGCCGTTGTCCCCGTCATTAGTGCTGCTCCCGTTCCAAAGTTATTGAGGATTCAAATGGGGGGGACTAACTTAATGACAGCCCCCTCATATCGGAATTTCGAACTTCTTTTCATCAGATTCGTTTGTGCTACGTTAGTGCTGGTTTGCGCCGTTGTCCCCATCGTTAGTGCTACCCCCGTTCCCAAGTTACCGAGGATTCAAATGGGAGGCCAGCTTTACAGCCTCCCACCCACATTGGAATTAAGAACATTTCTCAACGCCTTCATTTGTGATAGTTTGTGCCGTTTTTCCCATCATTAATGCTGCTCTCGTTTCAAAGTAAATTATTTTTCAAAAAGGGGGGTTTCTCAAGTAACCCCCCATATTATAATTATGAACTTAATAAAAACGCATTTTTTTCTACTTTAGTGCTTCTTTGTGCCATTGTCCCCATCATTAATGCTTCCCCATTCTAAAGTGATAGCAATTTCAAAACACAAAGAGAGGCATCTTAACAATGTCCCCCCCTCAAAATTCTGTACTTTTTTTATACTAATTCGTTTGTGCTACGCCAATTTTGATTTTTTAAGAAGTGTGGGCCATAACATTCGTCATAAAGTATAACGGTTTATGATAGCCATAGAGTATATGATGATATAAGTTGATTTATTGTAAATATTTGATGAAAATCGTTGTATTCGTGCTGTGTGATTGTATAAAGTATTAATTAATTATTATATTTGTGAATTCAGAATTAGTGCATGTTTATATTTATGTTTTTATAATGGCCACTAGTATTATATTACCTTAAGCCTTGAGGATTATTATTCCGGGATGCGATTTTAATACATCCATATTGCACTTATACACGATTATTAAACATATATTTTGATCCAGAATTGAATAAAAAATAAAATGAAATATGTTCTTTACTATCAATTGATATTATTTAGTAGATGTTTAGAAGTGTAATATATATAGTTATAATATGTAGTTTGTTCTGTAAATTCGGAACGAACCACAAACAAACAATTAACTCCTGTGGTGCGCGACACATAATATATATTATTATGTATAAGTAGGTACGTAAAGGTCTGATAGAAGACAGATGGCCAATCTCGTGTCTATCGATGTACCTTAATTACTGCTTTGTTAGAACTCAAAACATTATATTATAATAATATTATTTATTTTATCTAAAAAATTATTAAAAGTAAATTTAATGTAAACTGATCCCGTATAGTTAGTTAAAGACGTTTTAACTATTACTTCAATATGCGTAGGAGGACGTCGCATACCCCGTTTTTAAGGCGTTCTGTATAGGTAACTTTTTAGATATTTAATGAAAAATAAAAATCTAATAATCGAAAAATATTTTAATAAAATTTAAAAGTAATTTAAATGAATTCTGTTGCAGTACTATTTTTTTTAAAAATACGTATACGCAAAATAAATAAAATGGCTTTTAAAGTGTTTTTATAGTTATAACACTTATTATATAATTTGTAGATGACAACATTTCAGAGATAATATCATTAGGGTTTATACAATTATCTAAATATTAAGCTCGTTATCGAAAGTCAAATTCACTATTTTCCCCCCATTTTTAAGGAATCCCGGAATAATAATCCCCGGAATAATAACCCCAAGGCTTTAAGGTAATATAATACTTCAGGTAGATTATATAAAACTGACATAATGCTATTTAATAACATCAAATACATTCAAATATTCAATTAAATACAATTAACAACATTAAATAAACATCATTATAAAACCACTAGCTCTCTCGATCCGACGTCGTTCATAATATATTGACAAAAAAAAAAAATAATAATAATATAAAAATAATCTATGATAATTGATTGAGGAAAAAATTTAAGGAAAAACTATACCCAAATTAAAGAATAACCCCTTCGCTAAATTTCGGCAAATTACCCCCTCCCCCCCCAAAATATTAGTGTTATTTCTAAAAATTTCAATGAATATTATACTTATGATGAAAAATTATTCATCGTTTAATTATCTATACATTTTGTAATTATAATTTTTTTATTATTATTTTACAGTTTTCCGTTCTTGTAGTATACAGTATACGGCTTGCCTTATTTTCCAAAAAATATAATAACACCAACACATTCCTATTATTATCTAGTCTCTTCTTATATTATATTTTATCCTGCCCATGCTATACCGAGAAAATTTATGAATTTTTATTAATATAGTATTTTAAATATGGTTGACATTTGGTAAGCCGTATACAATTTTAATATAATCTCTTTATTATAAACATAATCTAAAAAAAAAAATTCACATGGTTACATTTATAAAATTAATTTTGATGTTTAGATTATGGTCCTAAACCCAAAATTGACTGAGTTACAGCCATTTCAAATATTCGGGGATTATTTTTCCGGGGATTATATATTATATAGGGGAGGGGGGACATTGTTAAGATGCCTCTCTTCGTGTTTTGAAATTGCTATCGCTTTGGAATGGGGAAGCCCTAACGATGGGGACAATGGCACAAAGAAGCACTAAAGTAGAAAAAAATGCACTTGTATTAAGTTCATAATTACAGTGTGGGGGGTTAACTTGAGAAACCCCCCTTTTTGAAAAGTAATTTACTTTGAAACGAGAGCAGCATTAATGATGGGAAAAACGGCACAAACTATCACAAAAGAAGGCGTTGAAAAAATGTTCGAAATTCAAAAATGGAGGGGGGGTTGTCAAGTTGGCCTCCCATTTGAATCCTCAATTCCTTTGGGACGGGGGCAGCACTAACGATGGGAACAACGGCACAAACCAGCACTAACGTAACACAAACGAATCTGATGAAAAGAAGTTCAAAATTCCGATGTGGGGGGGCTGTCATTAAGTTAGTCCCCCCCATTTTAATCCTCAATAACTATGGAACAGGAGCAGCACTAATGACGGCGGCAACGGCACAAGCCAACACTTACGTAGCACAATCGAATCCAATGAATAAAATTTCAAAGTTTCGATGTGGGAGGGCCAACTTAATGGAGCCAACATTTATACTTATATATAATAATATATGGTTATATTGTATAATTATTTACATTTTTTATGGTGCAGAGTGCACGGAATATAATGTATTTTCGAAGAAAATCGTTCGTATAAGCATAGAATATACTACCACAGTCACGGTACGTGAATAATTTCACGGAGTACACAACTAAGAAGAGGGTGTTTTAATTGGCAGTCGTCAAGTCATAATAATGTGATAATATTGTTATTGTTTTGATAAAGTAACAATTTCTAAAAATAGAAAATATTGATGTCGAAACGGCCAGTTATAGACGTGCTTGTTATCAACCTAAACATTTAGGCTGGGGTTATACACAGCGTTTTTCTGTCTCGAATATTCGTCAAAAATCTCCATATGCAGCTACACGAAGACGACGTTTTCACTCGATATTCCATCAGTTTATTTTTACAATATTTTAAAATATTGTATGTCAACATAATATGCCATAATTATTGTATAAAATGTATAGTTACACAATACATACATATAGAAACTGTCATTATTCTATTATTTCATTATGATTAAATCATTTCCCATTTCCGTGTGTTAAAAACATATATAATAAATATATATGTTTATAATTTATTATGATTATGTATACTTAAATATTATCTATTGTTAAAAACGTATTTAATATTTATCATAAGTTTTCTGTGACAGTACTATAGGTTATAGCACATATTTTCTGTTTTCTCAATACCCACTTTTTTGAATGTATTTATTCGAAATTGGAAAAAAACTATAAACAACGTTTACAAAATTATTCATAACATATAAAAACCTAAGTACAATATATAAGACCAGAATTTATTCGCATCGTTGAAATGTGCAATTTAACCTAATTAAACTTGTCATATTATAATATAACTAGTTAAAGTGCAACTTCTTGTAAGGACAACTTCTTTTATTCAAGACTATTTGTAAGATCAACACCTTTTGGGTGCGGAACCTTAAATTTGAAACTCCGATTGAGTGTGACACCTTGGAAGTTTAACTTTTATTGAGTACAACACCTCATTAATTACTAATTCATATACATCGGCTTATGTATTTTATCAAAAATAATACTATTAATAAATCCATTTTAAAAATTGATCGAGCTTACTATTCTCGGATTTTTATAAGAACTCGAACTTCGCCACGCTCGGTTTTCGCCTGAGTGTAACATGTTTTAATCAACCTCAATATAAATTTGATCAAAATTTTAGGAAATATTTACCATTAAATATAGTATTTTGTACAAAATAAAAAAATAGTATAATATAATAATATAGTAGGTACCTACCTACTTCGCACATATAACAAGTCACTCGGACTTTTTGTGCGCAAATTTATATACAACCATTGTGGTCAGGTCCATATATTCAAAAGTCAGATTAAACATCGTATAAATAATAAAGGTTTGCTTGAATGTATCAATATAAATTGATTTCAAATTGTGAAAAATACTACGGAAGTCCTACGATTATAAATTCATTACTATGAGATATAAAAACTATAGTATAGGTATCTATTCAGTGAATCATTGGAACAAACTTAAATACTGAATACGGACATTACAAATCACATCTTTTACACTAATCTATAAAATAGAAATCTATTATATTATGAGTAAATAATAATAAAAATTGATTTAATGTATTTAAATAATTTTATTTCTTAAATTTCAATAATTTTCCTTTTAATGTCCTCAAAATTGCCTATATCGAATCCCTTAAAGCCCGAGTGTATGACGCGTCATGGCATTTACACAAGGAGTTTTATATAGGTTAGTACTTGAACTTTGCATTCTAATACGTTTATTATTGATCAACCAATGCATTTTCAAATAAAAACTAAAAACTCAATATTTTTAAATATTACATTGCTAAAGCTAAACTTCTTTCATTTCATAAAACCGTAATAGGTACTACTACTATTGTAAATAATAATATTAATATTAATAAGTATTTTATTTATTTCAATAGTTAATTTGGCAGATACCTATATTGTATTACAAATACATAAAAACCAAGTAATATTTTTAATTTAAATTTTCGTATTATATTAATGGTTTTAATTTAATTTTTCAAATCAAGGTTATTTTTTAATTGTATATTTATTATTTATGTGTAAAACCACACACCCGTGTCCACGCAAAGAACAAGACATCATCATGCGACCGATCGGGTCCACTGCATATAATTTACAAAATGGCATAACTATTATTGTTTGCTGCACAAATGCTTAAAATCTGGCACCAACGATGGATACGACTTTTGATGCGATTTTCCAAAGTAGGGGGGGGACTGACGTTTAAAAAGTTCTCCAATAAAAAATTGGATAACTCTTATGGGTTGGTTGCACAAACGCTAAAATTCGGGCACAAAATAGCACTAACGTAGCATAAACGAAAAACATAATTTTCAATGTGATTTTACGAGGTGGGGGTGCTGGGGAAATGCACCCCTATATTAAATAAATGGAGTTACTCTAAGAGGTTATTTGCACAAATGCTGAAAAACGGGCACAAAACAGCACTAATGTAGTATAAACGAATGCCATAATCGTCGATTCCATCTTCGAAAGTGGGGGAGCTGAATAAATGCACCTCAAAACAAAATAAGCTAATACTTAGTATACTATAAAATATGTACTTAGGTATACACAAATACAATTTACACTGACAAAAAAAATTTAGAAATAATTTTTAGAAATGTGAACTTGAAAAAGTATTTGTTGAAATACAGTATTCTCAATATTTAGGAAATATATTCAAAATTCTTTATTAAATACGATTAAAAAAAAGTTATTTGAAATATATTTGGAATATTATCCAAATCTGCTTATTAGGTATTATAATTTAATCTTGGAATACAACTAGTATGACCCTATTTCTTAGAATTATAAGAAATCCAAATATTATTTTTAAGTTATAAGTTGTATTAATACCATAAGAATTTATATACATTTAGTCAGTTTATAAATCGTTAAAAATATTATGATAGTTTTAGGTATTTTATTATGTAAAACAATAAAGCAAATAATCTTATATATAAAATGGTAAATTTAACTGTTTATTATAAGAGAAGCATCAGACTATATATTTTATTACCCCACCCATCTTCTCTAGTGCCCGATATATAATCCTTTTTCTTTGACGTTTTCAAACTATTCTCGGACTATTTTCTAATATGTTCAACCATCGAAATTTAGATATGTTCAACCGTTTTTACCAGACATATTTACGGACGAATGAAGAAAGCGAAGGACATTTTTCACCAGGGGCAGAATATTTGTGAAAAGAATTACTTAATAATATTACTTCCATAAAACAATCAGCCACCGACAATTACAGTCAAAGTAAACAAAAAATTTTGAATTTCACTCAAAAGTAGTTCCAATAATAATGTGTTATATTCAAAAGGAGTTGCTTTTGAAATATGTAGCACTCAAGGCAGTTTATTAATAATATAATTAGGTTTACTGGTATATAAATAAACAATATTGGAATTTATCTTTCACAATTACATTAATTTATATAATTTAAATTCATACCATTTCAAATTAAATTTATATCATAAATATAATATTTAAGCAAAATTTAACTAATATATTTTAAATTAAATTGAATTTTTTTATTTTTAATAACAAACGAAATTCGGCTTTATTTTATAAGAAAATAATATACGTATTATAATATAGAAATAAAACTTTCAAACATAATATCAGAAATTTAATTTTAAATCATACTATTTGAGCGATTCGTCAGATACATGCCTTTCCTTAAATGATAAGACTCTAGGTAATTTGTTTTTACTGTAGAAACGGTGTATCAATATGGTTCTCGAACTTTCATACCTACTATCAGTATTCAGAAAGCAACTCTAGATAGTCACCCCAGTGCACCAATTTCACTCGAATCTATGGCATTCAAAAATATTGTACCAGTCACTTTTCTATATGACTCTCAAGTGTCGCTTTTTTAATTATGTTTAAAATGGGCCTATATTCATAAATAGTACCGTTTAAAAATCCAAGTACTCGTAAGACATTATCTACTATATAATCAATATAGACCCCAAAGTATAATGTTATACATAATAAGTACTATATAACCCATATATAACCCATGTCCTTAACTTGATCAACAAGTTTTAAGTTATCATTTTATATTATATAATCGTAAAAATTAAATTTGAAGTAATTTTTACTTATAATAAATATATATATATATATATAGAAATTACTATATTTATATAATACATATTAATATTTATACAAGTAAACCGAAATTTGTAACAATTCGATTTATAAAAAGAAATAATTTATCATTGCTCTGAAATTCAATACATCCAATACAATAATAAAAAATGTGTATTCCTACGAGCTGGATATTTTTATTTTTTTTTATTTAGAAATACAAATTATATATGTAGATATATTCTAGTAGGTATGGGATAAAGATGATTTATTAAAAACAAATTCAAGATAGTTATACTTTGAAGAAAATACGTAAAACTCCTGAATATTGTGATATCATGTTGATGGACAAAAAGCCGCATAAAATACATAAATATGCGCTATGTCATAGATGATGAAACTATTACACACAAACACTTATACAGTGATACGTAAACTTTAATATTATATTATACTTGTAATTTTGTTTTGCAATCAGTTAAAAAAAATTCATAGAAACAGGTAAGTACCATGGCCTTGTTTTTTTTTAGATTAAAAATTTGCTCTTATTACTTTATGATCTTTACACTAAAATACAATAATCATTTTACAAAATGTGTACACATTAAAGTAGTAAATAATTATATAAACGATTTAATAATAAAAAATTTATATACTGTGAATTTTTAGTTCTTTCCTCACTTTAATAGTTAAATTAGAAATAGTTTTGAACTGTTTATGATATACTATATTATTTTTACATTGTGTGACTATGTTACTCTATAGTGATTTCAATGGTTTGGCAAAAATAGTAGCTTATGTGGTGTTATTAGAATAACATAACAAAAAAATACTTAATGAAATGGAAAAACTAGAAAAATTTTAATTTAATGATTTTTATTAAGATTAATAAATAAACAAAACTGAAAAATACAAAATTTCATATATATAAATAAAGAATTCATTATTTTATTATGCTACCTCTGTCCATTATCTGTATACTTTATATAAATAATGTGTTCGTATATTATAAAATTAGGTATTAGAGGATCTATATTAAGTGACCGAAAAAAACACTCATCAAATAATTATGCAGTTAAAAATATCTACAATGAAAAATATATTCTTTAACAAAAATATCTATATTTTTATATTTATTAATTTTTAGTTATTAATTCAAACAATACGTCTTGAAACTCAAAGTATTTCTGGTTTTACGAGTGAAATAATCCGTTCAATTCATATGCACGAATATAAATTGAAAAATAACCTCTTTAATAGACTGGATTGAAATAATTTTCTATCAAAAATCTCTTTTTCTAAAGCTCTAACTCGAATTTTTGAAACTGAATAGAGTATACACAAAGTAAAAAGAATTTAAAAATATACGCCTGAACTTAATATTAGAATAAAACCCATTTTTTTATATTCAAATATATTTGCTATAATTTCTTAGTTGGTAGTCTGTAATCTACATTATAATTTTAATAGATCAACATGATAATTCAATTTGTCGACATTAAATTATTATTTTTGTAGTTAATTATTGACAATTTATATATTGAATTAATGATTTAATAAAATTGTATTTAGGGAAATAAATCGAATGATTTAAACAAAGATAACTATACGCCTCGTTTAGAACGGGGTTGTATCGTTTTCCAACGTTTGGTCCTGTTGTCATCCTATTATATTTTAAACGGGATGGGTTTAATTATACTGTTTTGAAAGTAGTTTTTCTGTTTCTGTTTCGTTTTAGATTTCTAAATATAAATGTAGCCACTTTTATTCCCGTTGTTTCTGTCCGTATATTTGTAGTCACTAGCAGGTGCAAAGTTACAACTATTGATTTGATTATCAGGGAGTAGATATTATTCGTTATTTTATTTTTATTTTATTTTCTTTAAATATCTAGCTGTAATTGTTAATTTTTTTAAATTTTCCCAATTATTCCTTTTATGAGTATCTTTTTAAATAACCTAATACTTATAAAATAAATCATGAAAACTAAAAATGGTTTTTCGTGTCTCCTGTAAATATTACTTTTTGTGACAAGTGTGGTTTATACAATCACCGATTCAATTTATTTTTCGCATCATCAGGTGTCTCTCAAGGGAGAAATTTGTATACTCTTCTGTTCTCAATGCTTATTAATAGTTATCATCGCATTTTGAATACCAGTAATATTCTTTGTTTTGCTGATGATATTAAGCTTTACGGGAATAAATTGTATATGATTAATGATTGTCTGGAACTTCAAGATTATTTTTTATAGATTTTCTGAATGGTTTTGTATGTTATATCTTAATCTTTCTAAGTGTATGTATACATGTATACATGTATACGTGTATATGTATGTATGTGTGTATATATGTATGTATGTATGTATGTATGTATGCATGTATGTATGTATGTATGTATGTATGTATGTATGTATATATGTATGTATCTATGTATGTAGCAATATCAATAATCAATGATAACAGTTTGAACACACGTGATTATAACTTATGTAAAGCCGGGTTGTCTACACAGTGTTAATAGTCCGTGAGATTAGCTGTTGTTTTGTACTTAACACAATCATGTATGCATGATAGATACCTATGTCGTAATAGTCCCTTTCACACTATCATGCATATGCATATGCATATATATGGTTTATCACCATATATATGAATAATGGTAATAGTAAAATATATAGGTAGGTGAATAGACATTTTTCTAGTACAATTTTATCTGTACAAACACACCTTTACGAATAAAATTATTTTAAAAACTAATAGTGTATGTCTCTTATAAATGATACTATTTCTTATCTACTAAAAACCACTGGAAAAGTCGAAAATAAATAATTTTTTAGTTATATCATGATCTTAAAATGAAAGAACTAACAACAGTTAACAAGAGTTCAATATCATATTTATAAATTTTTCAGGGGATTAATTTTTTGTTTTTTAAACACATTTCGTTTTTAAAAATTGCATATATCTTAGTAGCAATAGCCCCAAATGTGCCAAAAAGTTTAATGAAGATGTAAATCTTAACTTAATTTATTTGTTTCATATTTAATTTTAGTTAATTTGTTCGTCAGAATAAAAAGTTCTGCACATAGAAATAATTTATTTCAATAAATTAACTTGACAATTAGGTGGTTAATATAGATCTTAAAAATATATCAAAAATAATATCTGTCTCAAATTACCTTTTTACCGAATTTTAATAATTATCATAATTTAATAGTCTAATTATAATACTAATTATATAAGTAACTAATGATAATTATTGATAGTAAATTAGGGTGAATATAGGTTCCGTTTTTTTGTGGAATTATCCCATTATTGAGAATTGCGTCTTGCTGTCTTAACAAACTTTAAGCGGAACACGTTTTTAGTATTGGATGTGGGGTTACGTTTTTTTATAATTTAGCAAACATTGTAAATGAACATTTTTAAAATGAATACGGACGACCTTTAGTACGAAAGATTTTTATTTATTGTTTTCCAGTTTTTTAATTTTTAAAAAATAGGTATACATAGATAACTATATAATATTGTAATGTTGCTCAATATTTGAGAAAGTAAATATCGTTTTTGCATGGATTTTCTAATATAACTGTGAAATTAAATTTTCCACAAATTTGGTTTTACATCATCCTTTTAAAAACGTTACCTATTTAATTATGTAGCCCATATAGATATGAACTATTTAGATTAAAACAATCTGCATTTTTTTTTTTCAGATAAGATAAATATAACATTAGGAATAACATCAGTTTCATTTTGGAAAATTCCAACTTTAATAACTTCTGTGTTATTTGTCTTCGACTCGTTTAGTAATATGTTATGTGTATATATTGGGTATTAATCGATAATGGGTAAATATTATGAAAAATTAGATATAATGTAAATATATTAATTAAAACTAAACATACCCAAAAATATGTAATAAGTAATATCATGTAAATAATTTGGCATACTATTATATACATTATAATAATACCTATATATATTTTGTGTTATCATATGATTGCAATGCACGTTATGTCCATGAGACAAAAAAAGAAATAAAATTAAAATGAATAAATACAATTATAATGTATTAATATGATATAATCAGCTGCCGGAATATTGTTGTACTATTGGCATATTTTATTTTATATAGAACATTAGAAAAGCGTGTATTAGATCGAAATATTTTATTCTACAAAAGTACAAGAATAAAATAGTTATAATCCACCGACACCAATGATTAACGTATAACAATTCTCATCAAGAGTAAAAACTTTGTTACACTGACTAAAACTCTAAATTTAATTCATATTACACGTTATTGTGTACAAAAATGCGTAAATATTTAACTAAATGATATCAACAAGAAAAATATTTTTCAAAATTGACAGTTAAAACTTCATTATTCTAAGCCTACTGAAAAGTGTATAAAACTTTATTCAGCAAACATATTCTATACATTGTAAAAATTTCGTTTTTATTCATGCTTAAGAGGCCGCTACACTAACGTAAAATAAACCTAAAAACGTGATAGAATTATGAGATTTGTGAAAATTGGATTTTAATTTTGAAAACTATTTTGAATTTATCAGTTTGTCTTCTAAGGATCACTTGAGTCATTTTTTCAGATACGTTATATATTTATGATTAAAAATCACAATTTTTAAACATTGATTATATTTCAATCTGAAAAAAATATAGAAAAATTCCTCGATTGATCTCAAGAATACACCATAAAATCTGTTTACAGATTTAAATCAGATTTTCCAAAGTTCTACAATTTTATCATGTTTATTGATTTTTTAGGCGGAAATTTCATGATTACACAACAATAAAAAGTGGATATTGGGCTATTTTTAGATTAATATTTGTTTAATTAAATATTTCTTAACTGTTAGATTTATGTTTCTAATATATATAATTTAATTTCTGTCTACATAGAATCTCATAAAAATCATAGTTGTTGCAGGCCCTTAATAAAATTACTGAATAAATGAAACAATGACAATTAAAAAGTACCAATTTGAACTCAATGCTATCGTGAAGATACATCCACCAAAATTCTATTTAAATATTTTTAGTCAACAAAAAATTATAAAAAAAAAAAAAAACGTCACTGTTAAATATATAGCTTACTCGCTCTGTTCAATATAAAAAATTTAGCATACAAACATTTGACTATAAGTATTCTTACACAGTTTTTATTAAAAATTAAAAATAATTTTTTTTATTTACATAATGAACGAAGTGTCCCTGTGGAGGGGGCTAAGAATACCTCCACGGTTCCCTCATGCCTGTCGTAGAAGTCGACTAATTGAGGTTGCGTCAGGGCGACAGTCGGCATAAAACTTGTCAAAAAATATGAGAAGTATTAAAAAGAATATAGGCGAGTTTTCCCATCTCAGATGTTCGCGGGGAAAACAAAATTGCGTACTTGGGTGTGGAGATAGTGTTGGCCTAAGGGACCAAGTGACCAGTACCAGCCTGACAGCGGCTGCGGTAGCCGTTCCATCAGTTATATGTGCGGGTCTACCCAACGGCCGTGATGTCGATAGTGTAGGGAAAGCACCAAAGTGTATTGGGTTAGATTCGCACTTGAGTACGCAGGATAGGTTCAAAGTGCGAGTAGGTACGTGGAATGTAGGAACATTGACAGGTAGGAGTAGGGAGTTAGCAGAAGTTTTGAAGAGGAGGAATGTGAATAT
>JAIPRL010006547.1:0-26868 GCA_025469235.1 Pemphigus obesinymphae
GTTGTTGTTATATCACAATCGCAGTTTGATAACGTTTGTTTACCGATTGTGCCTACATTGCATATGGCGTCGGCTTCACTGATAATAAGAAGACGGCTATCTAGTATTATTATATATCTATGGGTATACCTATTATAATTTTTATAATTTATAAATATGATCAATCCACAGAATATATTAATGCGATTACAAATACAGATTTATGGTCAACCTAACTTTTTTCCACGGAGGTATATAAACTATATAGGTATATAATTTATATATCTCCATATGGTTTTTCAGACGTTATCTGGTTATTACTTATCTACTACAAAACTCGTATTATGCGGTTGAAATCTTAGTTAATATGTTATAATATATTTGTCGTTATAATTTCTAGTAGGTACTTTTTGAATGTGCACCACTAGATATTTCACTCACGAGCTGTAAATATGGATATTTAGTCTAGACTACCCAAGATAAGGGGGGGAGGGAAATACTAATTATGACAGTCTAGAGAAGTTACACCACATCAAAAAGATAAAAAAAGGAAAACGAGCTAAGTAATATGGCCATTATGGTGGAAAAATAATTTTTATAATATTGTATTTTATTTTCTTATTATAATTATTTACTGTTTTACATAGATAAGTATATTAATAATATTATTAATATATAACGAGTTCGCAAAGCCCACTCTTGGAAAACTCTCCTGAACGTATTTTCAACAACAAACTATAATTCGTTACTATACGTTTGACGTAAGTATCATATTATAGTATGGAATATCAAACAGTAACTAAAGTCTCACAGTTTTATCTAGCTTTTACATAGATTCTTACGTCAGTGTTACGTTGGACAACGTCCTCTTAAATTATCCATCGTTGAGAGGACGTCATACCCACACATGAAATATGTACTCTTTTCTCATTTTTATTAACTTACATACATGTTAAAAATACAAAACAAATGATAGCTATAATAACATTATCTAACGCCCCATCAGGCCGATTTTTGATATGTGTATTTTTGCTACACAATCAATATTTTTGAGTGGTTAAAAAATATTTAAAATAATATTAAAAAAATCGATATACCCGAAAACGGTCGGAAAGAGCACTTGATAATTTTGTTGAGTATCATTTGTTTTTTGTTTCGTCTTTCTATGATATATTCAAGTTGATAAAAATAAAAAGTGCGTAAACATGTTTTTTTTTAAACAAATATCGCGATTACACAATAATAAAATATTATATTGACATAAGACTATTTTTTTAATTACTTCTAAAATATAATGACATTTTTAGTGTTGGATTTTCATTATTCTTAAAATTTCATTAAAATTTCCTATAAAAAACACCTTAAAACTCGGATGTGTGGTGTCTTGAATAGAAAAATAAAATATGTTATGAGAACAATGTACATAATACATTGTTTATTTCCTTGTTTTATTAATCTATATAAGTCTAAAAATTAAAAATTGAAATTATAATTTTTGTTAAAAAAAAAAACTAGATAGGTATAGTAGGTATACTAAAGACAATAATACATTAAAACAAAATTAAATTATATTTAAAACGAAATAAAACGATTGTTTAAATATGAGAGTTTCATACCGAATACTGGCCC
The DNA here is from genome assembly GCA_025469235.1 of Pemphigus obesinymphae. Taxonomy (NCBI): domain Eukaryota; kingdom Metazoa; phylum Arthropoda; class Insecta; order Hemiptera; family Aphididae; genus Pemphigus; species Pemphigus obesinymphae. The sequence goes on from JAIPRL010006547.1 coordinate 1,609, forward strand.
AACACCCATGTTTAGTTTTTTGTTTATATTCTAAACATGCGTATTTTAAGACATTGCAGAACATATAAGAAATGGTGAAACTAGAATTTGACACCTTGCTTCTTTCGTGTAATATTGAATGAGTCAGCTTTTTTAAATTTCTTTTTAAACTAATATTTAGCCAGTTATTGATGACTTCGTAATTTATAGCTATTATAAATAAAGATTCACACGTCAGCCTGCAGCGTTACTGGATCAGTATTGTTATTCGTCCGTTCACGTTTTTCTTCATTTTGCTTCGGTTGGCTCAAGTTCTCAAGTATAATATTTTTTTCTCGACAGATTTATATACTTGGCCAATACAGATTTTTACCAAGTCCTTATTTTAGGTTATTTCCAAACCCACAGTTTCTCTTTGGCATGGCAAATCAGTAAATCGACGATATCCACCTAAACGCATAATTTGTTTTGAATCACGTACGTACACATCTGGTATACATTTTTTAAATGTTTAAAAATCAAAATTTTCTTATAAAGATCAAAAGTAGCTACCTTTCTGACCCCGAGAATTCGTGACACTAATTTCTTTCTACGTTAGGTAGTGCTGGATTCCTTATGGTACGGTGGAGAAAACTGCGTGCCCAGATTTCAATCTACGATTCCGTAGGTTCAATATCCGTATGGTATGGTGCTTACTGTTTATACATATATTATTAAAATAGGTAATGATTAAATATACGAGTTATAATTTTATTTTTCACTCGACGCTTATAAAGCGTCCTAACCTTTGTTATTTTCACTTTGGATGAATGATTATTTCTTTATTAAGAGTCATGGGCATACGATGCGTGACTGTGTAGTAAATGAGTACCTAATAATAAATTGACGAACTCAAAAAAAAAAAAAAAAAAAAAAAAACCTTGTGTTTTGAGACCGTATAGTAAGTCGGTGTCTCACTGACAAATTTCAGTTTCACCATTGTATTCAGCGCCTTAAAACATATTGTACGTGTTTCGAAAAAATCGAGTGGGTCGGTAAAATAAATGTATTCTAAACGTTTAGAATTTACACACGTTTGGTACATCATTCATTTTTTTAAATCCTGCAATAATTGTAAATATACCCAACCTAAATTGTCTATATAATAAAATAGTGGGATGTTATGGTGTGAGATTTGCATAGGTACCATAGGTATATAATATAATACGTATACCTATATATTTATTCAACATTCTATATGGTAATTCGGTAACATCGTTAAAAAACCACGTATGTTCTCTGGGGAAATTAAACCTCAGAATATTTTTTAATAAATCTTTTGGATTACAAGCAAATATACAGAAACCTATTGATTTTACAATCGTTTTTATTCGATTCCGAGTAGAATGAGGAAGCTATTTATCATATAATGATGTTTAATTTTTTAATTTTCTTATTATTTGAAAACGACTTTTGTTAAAAAAAGAGTTTTGACGTATAGAACTTTTTTGATTGTGAATTCATTCTAAAACCTAGTTGGTACTTTCAATAGGTTATATTATTATTTCCCCAGTAATTTTTTTTTTTGACTTAAAAGAATACCGCACCTTTTATAACGGAAAATCGTTATAAATCGAAAAAAATCTAATTGAGTTATTGTGGTTGCCTATTATTTTTTTTCTGGATACAACTTTATAATCAGAAGACTTGATACAATGTGTACCTATTAATCAACAACAAAATATGTGGTCAGGATGGTACATTGAAGTGGTCATTTTTCGATATTTTGATTTTTCAATTAATTTATTGTGCAATCAATTAATTTATTAACGTGCAAGAAATAACAAAACCGGGAAGATAAAATAAACATGTTATTTACCTACTCGTAATTCCTACAAAAATAAATCTATAATCTTGAAATTTTCACTAATTAAGTATGTATTTTACTATAATACGGCATAAATTGTACATTTTTTTTAACACCATAATTTTGTATAGTTTAATATTAAGTTTTAGACTTTTAGGTTTTTTTTAGATTTTATAAATTTATAAGCATAAATTTAAAATGTATATATTATATCCCTTATTGTATCCTTATTACCTTATATCCTCGTTGTTTTCATCCGTCTGTCTGTCCTATCTATTCGTTGTCATAGTTACTATAGAGAAATTTTTAATTAATTATTAATTAGTCGCATTTTGTTGGAAAATTATTACATTAGGGAAATGGAAATTGGGAAATCTAACACTCGAAAAAATATTCAAGCTATTCAACTCGGTGGGCCAAGCGATATTTGGGCCCTTAAGTAATGTGCAATCGAAAATAAGATCACAAAGTGAAATTTGGAAGATTTTTTATAGCCGGTACTCTATTCTATAGCATAGTAAATTCAATATTTTTTTAAAGGATCAAAAGCTCTTTTTTGGCCAGTAGAATTCCTAAAACTCGGTGGGCCGATAGCTTCCTTATCCAATGCTGGAAACAAGAATTTCAACACTCCCGGTAACTTCATGGACCTTTCACAGGGTGAACTTTCCTAACTTGTATATTACACTGACTACTGCGAGTTTTGCCCAAAATCGTTTTTTGGAGGAAATGATTTATTATTACTTCCAAATGCAATATATCCATCACTAGTATTCTAACCAATGAATGAAGTACTTCCCCCCTCAATTACCCAGATTTTTATAATATTACTATTTTTTTTTTTACTAGAAACAACTATTTGGGTAAGAAGAATCGAGTAGAAGTTTTAGAGTATAAATAGATTATTCTAAAGCAAATGTATTCTATATAGTACCTACTTTCAAGAGGAAATTTTTGATTTTTTTAGTCGTTTTCTTAAGTGTAAAGAAAAATTCCTACCTATTTATAACGAAATATTTTTACAATGTAGAAAATAATCAAATTTTCAAATCACTATACAGATTACTATATAATTAATCTTCTTCTTCTTCCGCTTCTTCTCCTCCTCCACCTCTTTCACCCTCTCTCCTAACTATTTGAAGTCAACCACTCTAGTCCTCGACTTCTATAAATCTCGGTCTCTCGCATCCTCCTTACTTACACCCGTTTACCTTAACCTTATATCATTCTCTATACATCTCCCACCACATTTTTGGTCTTTTTCTTCTTACTACTCTTACTGTTTCTCTTCTCTCTTTGAATTATGCCTTAGCCATCTCATCTATTCTTCTTCATATTGTCTATTATTGGAGCCACTCTTACACTACTATTTATGTATTTATTTCTTATTTTGTCCTCTCTAAACACTCCACTTATCCATCTTAACAAATTCATCTCTGCCGCACTCATACTCTGTTTTATCTTCTTATCCACTGCCAACACTCCAATCCATACATAATTGCAGGTCTCACTACTGTCTTATAAAATTCACCTTTTAACTCAATTGGGATTCTTCTGACACACAAAATACCTGACACTTCTTTGCACTTCATCCATCCACACTCTTAATCCTATGTTTCACATCTTCCTAAAAACTGCCCACCATTCTTTAGTGGAACCGATCCTAAATACTTGAACCTCTCGACCTCACCCAATACTCAGTATTGACTCTCCAAATAAACGCCTTTTACTTTAATCTGAACTAGATATTTTTTATTCTTGGCTACAACGTTTAGGACTTACGTTAAATTTCGATAAGTGTCATATGATGTCTTTCTCCAGAAGTCATACTCCTATTTCCCAACAATATTTCCGAAATAATTTTGCTCTTGTGCATGTTTTCCTTTATAAAGACCTTGATATCCATCTTATCCCTTCTTTAAATTTTGCTCATCATATAAACATAATAATTGGTAAAGCTCTTTAGGTTTTAGGTTTTCTTTAACAAAACACTAAAATGTACTCTGTACTCTGTACTCTGTCTTCGTACGCTCTACTTTAGTTTAGTGCGATCTATTTTAGAATATGGGGTAGTAGTCTGGCTAAGTATCAACAAGGGCTTAAACGTGTTCAAAACAAAAGCCTTTCATACATCTCATACATTGCCAAAATTGACACCCTCAACACGATTATTCCACTGTGCGTGATTCGAAAAATATTCCTAATTTGTCATCCAGACGCCTTGATGCTGACCGTAATTTTATTTCTTCCGCCCTTAATAATTCCCTTGATGCTCCTAACATCTCATCGATGATTTCTTTTTGTGCCCCATCTTATTATACTAGGTCTAACTCACTCTATCATGTTCTTCCACACAACACCTCTTATGGGCACAATCATCCCCTTCATAGGATACTACGCCTCTTAAACGATTTATCTGGTCCTATCTATAACTGTAAGCTTAACTTTATCACACTTTATATATATATATATATATATTAATTTATAAAAATATAATATACATGTTTATATCTTGTAAATATTTTCCTTTTTAGGCGTTAATAAATTAAAATAAATACATAATTCTAATTTATATAATATGAAATAATAATATAATCTATCCTTGAATTTTAAATAAGTCCCTATATTATACTATTAATATGAGTTGAAAATTTTAAATATAACACAGGTACCAGCTATAGCTAGATAAATAATTAGATATCAATAATAGTCAGTAATATATATACATATATATATACTATCGTATATCGGTAGATTATCTTACACTCGAACAATTTTTACAAATAAAAATTTGAATATTAAGAAGATATACCACAGCAGTAAATATTTCAAAATATTACGTTTTTATTTAAAAATAAATCGCGTTAGCACTTAAAACTTAAATTGCAGCGTTGTAATCAAATTTAGAGTTTAAAAACATATTACCGAAATGTATTGAAATAACATTTTTGAATGAACCCCATGAGATTCCAGCAAAGAAGTTTATTAAAAATACCGTATTTATTATTTTTCTAAACAATATTTATCACGAAAATTCCATGAGATTGACTCGAAAAAATGTTTAAAATTAAATTTGGCAACTGGTATTTTAAATTCTAAATACTTACATGACCTATAATTTTATTAACAATCATTCATTATCTTCCATTCAACTGTTGGAAATTAAAATTTACGTTCCACAATATAATATTAGTATAATATTAAATAGTAATGTGCACCTAATATAATATAAGTCAATGAAATATTTATATGTGTATCAGCGTATAATATATTATATATGCTGTTATACAAAAAAGATATATACACAAACGCGGACGATTTATTACACAAGTATACATATTACATATAATATTATAATACTCACGGAATATTTTTAATTTACATTTTTCCAGCACGAAAGTTAATCAATTCAAATCGAATTCCATTTTTCTATGTACACGATACGTCGGTACCACGATTTATTTACACAAACTTGGCTATAAATATTTTTGGACTTCCGTAGTTCCAGCTGTCTCTTTATAATATTAATATTAAAATAATAACACAACAAAATAGAAAGGAAAATACATAACTATAAATCCATTTCTTTTTATATTATTATTCCAATACTATTTATGTCACTTATGATAAAATAAATTGCTCTTTAATTTATTTTACTGTATATTTTTGTATTAGTAAATTCAATATTTTTTCAAAATTATATTAGGTAGCTATGATGAAAATGTAGGTATACATCAAAGGTGTTAAAGCTATTACCTAGTTGAAAATTTAAAGTTTATAACTTAACTATATATAGGTAGTTTAAATATCCATTATATGATAACTTAAGAGGTCGTCGCAATGCAAATTTTCAACGGTAAAAACATGTTTACGCAAAACAAATGAAATGGTTATTATTTAAAATAATTTTAGAGTTAAAACACTTATTATAAAATTGATAGAAAACCACATTTTGGAGATAATCTTACGGAGTTTTTTTAAATAATATGTTTGAAAAAGTTACAGTGTCTTCAAAATGAGGGAAAATATAGTATTTTGAACCTTCGATAACGAGCTTAATGTTTAAAAAATTGTAAAATCCCAATGAGGTTATTGTTTTCATCTAAAAATTTTATGATATGTGTAATAACTTTAAAAAGCCATTTTATTCGATTTGCGTAAATATATTTTTAAAAAAAATCGTGATTACACCACAATAAAAAATAATACTAACACAAGACTATTTTTAATTACTTTTAAATTGTATTAAAATATTTTTTGAATTTCAATTCAGAGGTTCATGAGGTTAGATTTTTATTTTTATCATAATATCTAAATAATTGCCTATACAGAACCCCTTAAAATAGGGTGTGCGACATCCTCTTTACGTTTAGATTTAGAGGGAAGCAAGAAATTTATTTGTTTTAAGATAATGTGTTATTTTTATGTCAGCATACATTTTTTCAGATAGAAGAAGTCGAGCCAGAGTTTTGGAATAAAAAGATTTTTTTTTAAATAAATTGGTTCTATTTGGAACTTTGAAGAGGTTATTTTTCCAATTTTCCATTTCTCTAGCCTTCAGAAAAACTACCTTTTATAACGAAAATATTTTATAAATGTAGGTGATATAACAAAATAATAAATAAAGTTTTCATGGTTACTTATTATTTTAATAATATCATACTTATCCAACTTCGACCAGAGTCGTCTTTTAAATGCAATGATTTATCTTAGCTTTCAAATTTAAATTAATAATAATACACTATACCGTCGCAAAACCGAAATGACGATGAATCAACTTCCACCATTTAAATCTGGTTGAATTTTTTACAGTAATTTTCATTATTCTAATTAAGTTAACTTGATGAAATTATGAAAGAACATATTTTATAGAATTATACATAATATTTTAGTCAAAATTAAAATATAATAATTATTAATAAATGGACACTTTGTACTTATTAACATTAAATCTATAAGATGTGAACAAATTTATTTTTAAATAATTTAAAGATTTATACTATAATTTTCTAATGGAAAATAAAAAATTGACTTTTGTAACTGAGTTAAGTTAATATTTTTTTAGATTAAAAGCGAAGGAAAGAATAAATTGGTTTTTAATATGTGGTTGATATGTTTGTTTTTATGAACTTATGAATTTTGGAGTAAAAATGATTTTTATAGTAATGTGGTTCTAGTTGGTACCTACCTACTTTAAAATGGTTATTAGTTTTCTCAAGCGTAAAGAAAAATTACTTTCTATAACTTAAATATCTAGAAAATATAAGGGGAATATCAAAATACCAAATTAAGTTGTCATGGTTACTTATTAGTTATTATTGTTATTATTAGTATTGTTATTATTATTATTATTTTAATAATAGTATACTTACCGAATTTCATTCAGAATCGTCTTTTTAAATGCAATGATTTATTTTAGCTTTCAAATTTAAAATAATCATAAATACACAAATAACAACGAAGGGACGATGGTACAACTTCTATTATCTATATATCTGAACAATTTTTTTAAAAAAATTTTAACTGTAAATTTGATAAGTTTTTTGTCAACTATTTCCTACTTGTGGAAACAACTAGACGCGGCCCAATCTATAAGTCTCAGAACGATATAGGGATCTCTATACATTGAGAGGAATAAATAATGCCTTCTTGTAAACAAAAATAATCCAGTAAAACATCCGTGACCGATCAAAAACACTTTAATTTACAAATTCAATCTCCAATTATAGACCAGTATATAGACCAAGTGCTTTATCGGGAACCCCAAAACCTTGATCATATTTATGGGCCCAAAAGCATATAATTTAAAAAAAAATGGTAAGTAGGGGGTGGAAGCCCTTTGCTCGTCGAGTAGAGGATACTGACAGTGGATATGTTAATTTTGAAAGCAATTATAAATCATTTAATTCTATATATTGCTTGGTACCTATAATATAATATGTATAATAACTATAACTGTCAAAAAATAAATCAGTCACATAATTTCGCATTTTCTTTATGTTATAGATAAATGTATTATTATACCTAATACCTATATAATATATATGTCATAAAAAATAGAATAATATCACATTATTCTGGCATCTATTATAGGCATTATAATAGTGACACGCGTACATTTTATGATACCATTGACGTATATGAATGTATTGTATAATATATATATATAAACAAATTGTGTAAAAGAAATGTTTACATATTTTATATAGCGTGTACTTGACCCAAATAAAATTCAAAGATTCGTAAATTTGTAACATTGTAAGACTATCAACTATGATATAACGAATAATGCAATAGGTGCCTTAAAACATATCATTTCTACAATTTATTAAATGTAGGTAGGTATCTGTGATTCCCTAAATAGTTCGTAAATTAAGAAACACATTAAGGAAAAAATATAGATTAGCCAAGTCAAAAATATTTAATTTAGGATTTATGAGTACCTACAACGTAAATAATGTATATTTGTTTCCTTCACCCAGAATAACATTTTTTTCATTTGTGATAATTATCACGTTCGAGTCAATATAATATATTAAACCCGACGTTGCTATATATTTGCAGTATGGTTTCAATTTAATGAACAATCTAGGCGGGTATTTATATATATATATATATATATTTAGATACTTTTATTTACAAAATTATCCGTTATTAAATTATTCTGTTTTTAATTGGGTTAATCACTGTACAGATATTCTAGTAACAAAAAACGAAAAAATCATATAATAGTCATTACAGTACATATATGACCACCGATCGTTCTTGAAAATTTTTCAATGTAGTGCGTGCGAATTTAACCATTACAAGTACTTATAATATCCTAATTACTGTTATTAAAGGTAATTCCAGAAAAAATGAAAATTTGGAGTTTTGGCGTAACGACTTAAAGCAACCGAGTCGCTTCATATTTCAGCAACCTTCCCGTTCTGGATCGATTTATCGCACGAAACGTAGTAGGTACACGTAATTAACAGTCAGAATAGCTGTTTGTTACGTTTGGTCCCAAAATTACAGAATATTATTATTGATATATTCTGTGCCAAAACCATATTGTGATAACTGATAAGACTTAAATAATAGATTAAAATAGTGAAAAAAAAGTAGGCACCTTTAGGCGATTCCATAAAAATACCAGTGAACTAAGTAAAGGAGCCGACCTAGTTACTTTGGATCACTACTCCAAAACACGCTTTTTTGGTTATTTTTTTGAGTACATTTAATATTGCATTTAAGAGGACGCAACACATCCGCTTTTTAAGAAGTTCTGTAGGTATAGGCAGTTTTTTATGAAATTTGTTGAATAATGAAAATCTTATAACTGAAAAATGTATAAATATATTTTAAAAGTAATTTAAATATAGTCCTGTGTCAGTACTATTTTTATTGTTGTGTAATCCAATCAAATAATAACATGCCAATCAAATAATTTATTATACTTTGTAATAAACATGCTCGCGAATTTCCATAAATGTAGCTTTCTGAATAACTTTAGAGAAACAATACATCTGAGTAAAATTAAAAACGAAAAAGTAAACAGTGTTTTCATTAGATAGAATTAAAAATAAATTAATATATGAAGACTTTAAATTAGCAAAAAATCTTTTTACAATCAGCTGTCATTTATTAAAAAAAAAAAATTGTTTAAAAAAAAATCATCTAATAAAACGCAGATAGCATCATAAGGAACTCAAAACTATTTTTAAAATTAAAATCGAACTAGTTAAACTACGTAAATTGATGGAAATACGGAGACCATTTTAGGATTCAATAAGTTCAATAAGGTTTTGCATCCTCTTAATAATTTTTGAGTGTAGTAAAAATTTTAAACCGTCACTTGTAAAATTATTTACAATATAAGCATAATTATAAATTAATAGATAATAATAACTCTATAAACATAAATAACGGTGAATAAATGATTAAATACAATTGCAAATATTATATATATACCTATATCATTTATAGACGTGTATATATTTAAATTACATATAAAAGTTTTTATTTATAATTTTTAAAAACATACAAATTTAAATCATACACAAATATCAAAATAATTTTAAATTATTAATATAACATTATAAAATGTATAATCATTAGCCAAATATATATAACATTTTAAGACTTGAGGGAGAAAAAACATTAAAATAAAATTATTTTTATAGATTATATACAAAATCGAATCTATCTTTAAGTCATGTTATATGCATCCAAAAACTGGGAGTAAATTTAATTTTAAAATTTTAGGTACTAATAACTTAATACCTCTATACCATTCAATTATTATAGGTACCATATTATATTATATTTGAATGGTACTGCTTGAAAAATCCACTAGGTCGAACGTCAAATCCTTTGTATCTCAGTGTTTGTCTTGAAAGTCCCGAGATTATTTCGATCAGTTATGCGATACCATTATATCCGATAAATGATTTTTTAACTAAATATTTTGTTTGCTATATGGCAATAATATATGTTTTCGACTTTTGTTTATAATAATATTATTCATTGTAATATTATTTCTAATATAATTCAATTTAATTAAAAACTCCTCTGTCTATTACACAAAAGTGTATATCATAAACGCAATTCATTATGAAGAAAAAAGTGCAATTGAAGAAGAGTGCATCGTAAGTTACTTAAAATATTCGTCATTAAGTTTTTGTAATTACCTATTATTAATACTGTATTGGGTGCATTTGTTTGACTTAATTGTGCGAACATAATAGAAAAACACAGAAGTTTTTTCAAGTTTTCTCAAAAATTCAATGTCTGTTTCGGTATAGCCAAGTTTTGGATGTATTCGATGTTAAAATTCAAAAGTATAAGAATACGACGTTAATATAAGTATGTATCGCAATTGAAAAGTTAGTCATTTTTTTCAGTCTATTATTTTCGATGTCACAAACATTGTTTGGACCAACTATCGGTCGATTCATGTCCAAAAGACCCGAGAGAGTTTTTGTTGAAGAATAATGTAGAAGTTATGAGCCGTAAGGTATAGAAACACTTAAAATGCATATTTACAATCACTAGTCAGTGGCGTATATTTTATATATAAATGCATATAATTTGAGTAAGAACATATTATTTTTACCAAAAATGTAATATTTTTCCATATTCCTTAAAAAAAAACTATCCATAGAAAATTGTTTAGATAAATTTACTTTAATAGGTGAAATTTTTATCTATGATCCAATTGATCAAATCAAAAATATCCATTTGTTTAGATAATCTACTATTTCGTATCTATAGATACGATGAAAGATCAATGAATGATTACTAGATACATCATAACATATAGAATAGTCCACTATTCTATTTATTGGTCGCGTTAAATTTTGCCTTATTAGTTGCAAAATTTCGAGAATACAATTTTGCTAACTTATGGTATTAAAGGTGATCATTGTGGTTGAAGTGGACGCGTCGAATAATTGTAGAGTAGTATTACTGAGTTATCTGGGAATCTTGGAAGTATAGCATCAATGTCTGTTTTCTCATTCGGATATAGCCAATTTTCCATTATTGACTACTTCTCTTGTAGAACCGATTTCGTCGATACCCTCAACCGACAATATCGTCGTCTTGATTCCCTAAAACATTTTGGACACGGGTTTTCTGGCAGAGGTGACATTTGTAAGTACTGGCCGAGTAGAGCCATCGTAGAAATGTTTAAAATTAGCAACGACATTCAATTTATTATACCGATCCATCAGGGCCGTATAGCAAGACGCAATAGTGCCCCTGGCAATGAACAGAATTTGCGCCCCCTCCTCAATCACTGTTATTTCTATGAAATATTTGTGGTAGAGTAATAAGAAAAACAAGGGCTTTTCACAAATTTGTCGATTGAAATTTTTTTTCTTAGTGAGACAGACCCCCTCCCCGCCACCTTTTGCTGACCTTATAATCACCAAATTTGTTTTTTTATTACCTTAAAAATATTTAATATTTTAAAAATATAATATAAATATATAATAATATAAATAATATTTTATCATTAAAAAAACCATCTTTAACATAAATATCTCCTTTTTTATTAAATATTAAAATCGTTACATATAAAAATAAGTAACCACGTGATCGTTAACATGAATAATATTTAAATATTGAATAATGCTTTGTACATCATAGAGGATAATACTGTTCGTTTATTATTTTGGTATAGACTTGCATAATTTTTTTATCATAAAATACAATATTTTCAGTTACAATTTTATAGTTCTCACTAGATACTAAATAATAAAACAATAGTGAAGAATTAAAACATACAAATATTGTTATCAAGCAGAAAATATATGATAAAAAAATACTACAGTATGACTTATATATATATATTAGCTGCAAAAAGAAGGCAAGTTCGGACTTGCCTTGTTTTTGACCATGCATAAAACATTAAAATAACAAAATAATTAAAATAACAATTGGACATATCTTGTTCTTGAACAGTATTAACCGTGATGATATGGCGCATTCAAAACTATCAAAAACTGATTTTCAAAAAAAATGGACTTGCTCTGTTGTTGCAGGGAGCCCTTCAATTGAAGTATTTTTTTCGGAGGAAAGTTGAAAGAATTATTTTGTTTTTTTGCTGTTTTTTAATTATTAAGGAAACGCTCACTCTGTCTCAGTTTTTCCTGATGCACCACGCCTAAAATTATCATCAGTAAATTGAGACGGACCCTCATTGAAATTGCGCCTTTGGTATTATTGCACCCCTGGCAAAAGCCCTCTTGTCAGTGCCTAGATACGGCCCTGACTCTCAGTGAGTGATGCAATTTGGTGTACTAATAATGTACTTGAAATCAGTCATTAGCACTTACATGGGTTACATGGGCAACCATCATCACCCTGACCCATGGATGTTTTTAAGTAATAATAATATTTTTTATTAATATTAAAATTTCTCTAAGGCTATGTGCTATACCTGCATTTATTGTATTCGTTTGACACAAATGGAACAAATAGAAATCTGATTTTGTATTTCAAGTATTATGGATTATTGGTTGGGATTTGGTTATAATGATATATTATAATAATAATGAAAATAATATAAACGTGTTTGTTGACTTTTTTTTTTTTTTATCAATTTTATTATAATTGTATAATTATTTTTTGAATTAATAAAAAAAAAAATTATTGAAGATCAAATGTAGAAATTTCAGTTTATGACATATAATATTGAAAACGAACAAAATATTATGTACATTTAGTTAAATTAATGCACGACAAACGTTATACTAAATTTTTCCAGGTTTTAAAATCTCATTTTACCAACTATTTGGATTTAAATACCTCGAAAAAATTAAAATGACTATAAAAAAAAATTGTGACTACGGATTTTCAAGATTTTTTGAATTTAGTTAGAGAACATATATTTAACGCTGTATAAAATTTTCAAAACTTAAAACCGAAAATTACCCCTTTTAGGACTTAGAAACCTCGAAAATTAAAATGTCTATAAATAGCCCAAAATTGCAAAAAAATTAAAAAAAACTTAATCAACGTAAATATATTACTAAATTAAATATTCGATGTAAATTTCAAGATTTTCAAGTAATTATTTTCGAAATTACGAAGAAATGAAAATTCCCGATTTGACGAAACCGTATATTTGCCGTTTTTACTATTGAGAAAATTGAAAAATGACCTCTCTAAAGTACCAACTAGATGCAATTTGTTACGGAAACTGGGTAAGCTTATAAAGATCGGAGCACTCCTTCTGGTAGAAAAAGTGTTTACAGAAAAAATAAAATAAATAAATAAATAAACATTGTAAAATCAATAGCTCCCTCGCTACGCTCAGAATCTAAAATGAAAAATACACTGGTGATGGTTGACATTCACAATGATAATTGGTCGGTAACACTTATATTATGTTGACCACATTTGAAGCGCGCTGTACCTATACGAAAAGGTATTTTTTTATTGACAAATCATAAAAAAAAGTATAATGCAGTAATTAAAAATAGAACAATAGCGTTAACTGAACTCACATAATCAGGTAATGCCGCAATCATCAAAACAAAAATGTCCTACTGCTAAAATTGAGCAATGAATTGAGCTAATTCAGTTTGATATGACATTTGTATAAAAATAAGGAATTATATTAATCAATTGTGCAAATTATTATAAATCAAAATTTGTAATAATTTAACAGTATGTAAAAAAAAATATTATTGCTAAAATTGGAGACTTGGCAAATCAGATGATTTTTTTAAGATATGTAGGTACTTACTTTACAAAAAAGGTGACCAAGATTTCCCAAGATGCAATGTAAATGAGTTATAACTTTTTAACTTAAGTTTACTAAAATGTATAGGTTTTATATTAGCTTTTATATTCATTTACTATATTTTTCAAAAATATTATTTCAATTTTGAGGTCTTTATAGCAATTTAAAATTTTGAAATATATCTATTTTATACTGAGATTCGCTCAGAATTATCTTACCGAAAGACATTTTAAATCATATTTTAAAACACAATAAATTCAGGGGCGGTGTCTCGCCTACAACCACTGGAAAAGCAAAATCAGAAAAAAATTGATGATTTTTTTTTACTTATTTACATTTCAAAGATATATTTCCCTCCCCCCCCCCATAAATATTTCTTCGCCGGCCATGATTATATTAAGTACCTACCTATAAAATTACCAAATGGCAAAAACATGTTATGATTGTGCTAAAAAATAAATTTTTGCACTATACTGTATTATTTTGTAAACATTTTCAGAACTAACTTAATTTGGTTAAATATTTTTTTCAACATGTAGATTTACGAATTTGTTTTGGGTAGGTACTCGCATATATTATAAAATTGGTAGTATATTTTATTAAATAATAAAACGGTACGTTTCTAATTATTTTTTAATAATTACAGTGGCGTATTTATAGAGGGAAGGTCGACCGCGTTTAAATCCCGACCCACTTGACAAACCTCTCGATTACAAATTTCTAGTTGAATTTTTTGATATTCATGTACATATTACCATTGATTATAAATTACTATTTATATTATAAGTAATCAATTATATTACTGCTAGATCTAAACATTTTAGGTATTCATTGGTAATTGACTGTTTCACATTTTGAGCAAAGCGAAAAATGTTTACATATTTCTACGTATCAAAACGTACCAATAAAAAAAAATATATATATGTAAGAATAGTTAAAACACACATGTATAAAAATCGTTTAGGATTATTTTCTCGTAATTCCGGAAATAATATTCGTACAAACTTGTACTTGTGTATATACCGCGAGTATATGTATTTTAGTCGCAGAGTAATAATAATTTTAGTATTATTTTTACATTACCTACCTATAGAATTGTAAACAAAATGTTATCAATTTCTGCGTATTTACTATTTATATTATATTATAATATATATTTATATTATAGATATAGGTTTTAAATTTGTATATTATAAAAGTTGAAATAATAGATATTAGATTCTAAGGCTTGATAATTGAATACAAAGTTGACCGTACTACGTCACTACTATTACTAAAAATCAGCGTATCTGCGTATACCTACCTATTCGCGGATGCTCGTCAAAGTCTACAACAATTTCGCGTTGTAAACTCTGGTACACAGTGTCCATTGGGCCCCTAACATTATGGTAAAGAACGGGGACGAACACGGAGGAGTTGTGTTTTTTTGACCAAAAAATGTGATATACCTACCCCCCCTTTTGAAAACAGTTTTTCGGCGGTAGAAAAAAAATACACAAGAAGTGCCGCTGACACGCTAGATTTTTATAGCATGTGCTCGAAAATCACTGAAAAGGTACCTAGTTGAGGGTACTGGTAACGTGCTGTAAACGTTTCAAGTCCATAAGTCGATGC
The DNA here is from genome assembly GCA_025469235.1 of Pemphigus obesinymphae. Classification (NCBI taxonomy): domain Eukaryota; kingdom Metazoa; phylum Arthropoda; class Insecta; order Hemiptera; family Aphididae; genus Pemphigus; species Pemphigus obesinymphae. The sequence goes on from JAIPRL010006547.1 coordinate 17,283, forward strand.
GTAGATTTTATACAATTTTTTGAAATTCGAAACATCGAAAGTTACATAATGCTTTGAAATATATATACTTATCCATTTTCTAGCTAAACTATTGAACTTTCGTAAACTTTGAATAGAGGTAAAAATATTTATCATACTAGGTTTCTATCAAATCCAACGTTTTGTTTTAAATTTTTTTTTGATATTTTACGATTTTTATTTTTTTTTTTTATTATGGAAGCGATGGGTATAAAACGTAATTTAAATTCGACATTTATTTTTCAAATTTTATATCATTCGATTGGTAATGTTCTTCTCAATGAACCATGTAAACTTCGAAAATAAGAATTTATAAATATAAAAAGTGCTACATATTAATAGGTAGCTATAATTTTTATAAATACATAATAATCTTATAATAATAATAATATACCTATGCTTATTTACCTCCAATGTCGTCCTGGTACATAAAAAACATAGGATACCATTTTTCAAAAGGGGCCCAAAAATATACTCAATCTTATATTTTTAAATAAAATCAGCGTATATTGTATACGAATTAAACTGCAAGTCTGGTTGTTTCTAAGGAGTTGAATATAAGCAATATCTACATAAATCTGTGTAATATAATATACTCGTATCTACATAATATACGAATGCTTTCGTTGTGACAAAATTCTGAAACTTTGGCTTGTCCAATTTTAATTCTGTAAAAAACGTAAGATTGTTTGACATCTTTTCTAGGTTTTAATCCAGGCTTTTTCCGCCAAATTATAAAAATAATAAAATCGTCCAACTCGTGAGTCGCTATGGTGACAGATATGATTAGGTATGTAATAGCATTGATTATATCATAGAAATATAGAATATTTTAGAATATTCTATGTAATACAATGTGATTGTGATATAATACAATATATACCTATGTAATCATGTGAAATGTTCTTATCAATGCTATAATCATGCCGCACAAATATGTTTGTTGTGAATTCAAATTTATAAATTGATATAATTATTATTATCTTTGTTGTTGAGTCGTTTGAATTTGGTATTTCCATAAGTCATGACAAAATAAATTTTATTTTGTCATGATAAAAGTGAACTATGTTCATTTTATATTTATATTTATATTCATTTTAAATTCTATACATAATTTATTATAAACATGAATGTAAGAAAAAGAACATGTGAATTGTTAAAGTGGTCAATTATTATTACTAATCAACAAACTAATTTGAAAACATCACATATAGTTCTTCTAATACATATTCTGAAGAAATGTATGATTTTGACGTCGATGAAAAATTCATACCAAACAAAAAGAAAAATATATACTTCAAATAAGTAAATACCTGTCTCAATAATAATACAGTTATATGTATTTTAAAATAGTTAACGTTATTCTTCTTAAAAATTAATACAACTCGGATTAACAATTTCAATATTTAGTTATTGATGATTGTATGACGTAATATATTTTTGTAGTAAAAATTGACTCCTTACGGCTATACTAGCACCTCAATTTTAACATTTTTACTTCAAAGTTATATAGGTTAGTTTATTTATGGAACGACTTGTAACTATAAAACACTTTGTAAAATAACTCACAATTTAAATTTTTTTATGTATTCTAATGACGGTTTGATGTTATGTCATTCACACTCGTTTTCTTTTAAATATTCCACGGTACACATACATTAACCAACCCAAATATTAACTATAAATTTGGCCAATTTGGATTTTGGTACATTTATATATATACCACGCCAAGATACTCGGATATAAGATACCTATTTAGGTGAAAATAGCCTTCAAAAATATGTTGGTAATAATAATAAATTATCAATTAATATTCATAGGTAGGTACATATTTTTCGATAGGTATATATCATAATCTTATTCAATGTAAAAAGCTGTGAAAAAATTACTAAACTCAGCTTAAAGTAAATTGTAGGTAGGTAACTATAAAGTAAACATTTTATGACCACAAATTATAAAAAAAATCCTATAGAGTATAATATTATAATATATTATATATTATACTAATATAGTAGGTACCTATAAAAGAAGTATAAGATTAATAATAGTTTCTTATAGATAATAAAGATTTATAATTATTTTGTTTTTAAGACAATTTGACGTTTTTCCAGTGGCCATCTTTTCCGTCTAACATGTATTTTTATTGTTAGTAGTTTTTCCTTTTTATTCTTATTTTTTTTTACTAATTAGATTTAAAATAATTTAATGTTATTTCAGGATCCTTGAGTCAATAAATACTGATAAATCAGCATTACCAGCAAGTACACATGATATCAACATTCTCAATGATTATGAAAGTATTAATCTTATTCCAGTGGAAACTAAAGCGGAAAATGTTGGCAAAGAGATTAAAAAGTACTAAGTAATTTTATTTTTATTTTTGTTAATATAAATGATAATACCTACCTATATAATATTAATTTGAATTTAAATAGGTATTACATAAAAGTATAGTATAAGTTTAATTATTATCTGGCCTGTCAAATATTTACTCTATGATATTTTGTATATATATTTTACATTAAACTTTGTTCTTTCATACAAGCACATATATTTATTAATTATTTTTCATAATAAATTTGGTTACTTTAGTAGATATATCCACATAGCATGTTAGTTTGTGCATAAAAACTTTAATTTAACCATCATTAATATATTTTCATATAAATAATTAATAATTAATTAATAAGTAGGTATATTATGTGTACAAAGGAAATATTACATTTTAATATAATATTATGTACCTTATGTATTTTTAATTATTGTTTGAATTTTCAACTTATTTATTAATCAATTATCCATAGGTACTTCTCAGTCACAATTAATGTAAATAATAGACATTTTACTATATTATATGTACGGTAACCACAAGCTAAGATTATATGATCTGGCAACAAAAGCTACTAATTTTGGTTGTTTTAATATGGAGTTTAATTGGTAGAATTATTTTAGAAACTGATGTGCCATCTTCAATCTGCTTTAATGAGTAGTCCGTGAAGGATTCAAGTATTTAACCAAAAAATATTTGTCTGTAAAAGATTTGTTTAGTTTAGTACTGGAAAAATATACTAGGAATACTCCACTCCTCAAAATCCCCTCACTTAGGAAACCTAGTTTCAAAATCTGACCGCACAATTACCATCCATCTGCCATGTCATTATCAGTCCATATAATCGTAGTTCATGACAGTGTTATAAGAGAATAATTTTTAAAAAAAGCACTACTTTTGGACTAACCTAAATTGATTTTGTATAGTGGCCTATGATATATTCCTTTTTTCAGTGTTTTATAAAAAAATTAATTTTTGAAAATTGATGCAAGACATTAAAATCTACAATAATTTGTCATTTTACATTCTACTAGGTACTAAATATATATATATATATATTTTTCGTTCTAAATTCTTATTAGTCTTCTAAATAAATAATGTTTATAATATTTATTGTTATGAAGTTACATTGATTATATATACTATATATTACTCACTAGCCCATATTTCTTTGGCATGCATTTTTAGTAAGATTTGTTCAATCTTTATTAAGATTGGATAAAGTACCTAGTTATGGTGATTCTTGATTACTAACACTTAGCTAGTAATTAAAAATCACTTTTAGTACCTAATCTATAGTATACTAGTATACATAATCAATAGTAATAATTAGAGTGTGGATTTATATGCACTAAAAATTCTTAAATATGCATAAATATGTGCACTAAAATGTTAAAATGTGCACAAAAGTAAAAAATATGCCCTTAAAAATTATATATCGAAAAAACCATTTATTGTTACTAACTTTTACCACATATAATTTACATAATATAATTTGACTATCAGTTGAAAAAACATTTTCTTCAAATTTGCACACATAACACAAATTAAGTTAACACATAACCAAAGATGACTAGATAACGATAATTTATCTTTTGGCATTTTAAATTAAAGTATAGCTGCGGTTAATAAAACTTTATATACGCATTTAACATGAACACTTGAATAACACACTGTAAATATTTTAACGCAACTGAAAAATTATCAATGGTCCGAGATTTGAATTGATATTGTCTTATCTAAGTATTATTTCAGTGATAGATAGTCTAAAATTAAGATAGGTACTGATAGTAAAATACCATTTAAATTATCATAAATTTGTAACTACGGGTGGTTGTATTATGCAGTATGAAGTATGATCAATATAAATTGAAATTTGTATATTTTTACTTATATCCATTTATTTCAATATTAATTAAAAAATATAAAACCAAAATTTAAATAAATTATTTTTTTAATTTAACACTAATAATTGAAAAATTTTTCACAAAAACATTAACTAAATTTAAATTTTATTATAAAACACTTAAATATGCACTAATAGATTAAATAAGCCCTTAAAAAGTAAGTGTTGAAAAATGCTAAAATATGTAAAAATATGCGCTAAAAAAATTTGTATTTTTGATCACACCATCATAAAACACATAATGTACATACTTAGCATATCATACAATTAACCAAAAAAAGACATGCAAATGCATACAAATCCACGCTCGAGTAATAATTAATTATCAAATCTTACATTTTTAGTTAAAAAACTAACGAGGAAACATCAGGAAAATTCTTTAGCAAGAAAAAAAAATATCACTAAACAACTTGTTAATTGTGGCAAAGAACATGTATCAACAATCGGAAAAATTATAAAAGCAAAATAAGTAAATATAAAAAATATATGCAATAAAAATTGCTCATTTAAGTGCAGCTTAAATTGTTCTATTTCTAATATTAAAGATATACATAGTCTTTATTATTCATTGAATAGGAGAGATAAATTAAATTATTTAATTAATTATTCTGAAAAAATTTAGTGTATAAATTGTAAATAAACATACATTTTCTTTTCGATATTATCTTTCTAAATATGATTCTCCAAAAATTTGTGTTGGTAAAGTATTTTTTCTGAATAGTTTGACAATTAGTCAAAAAGTTGTGTATAATGTATATTTGAACAAAAATCTCTTGTCCCTTACTCCTCCAGATGAAAAGAGACAAACGAATAGTCAATAGAATTAGTGCATCTAAAGATGCTGTTTATAAACATATTGCAACACATCCAACTTCACAGTTTCACTGCTGTAGAGCTGATTCACAAAGTAAATTTTTAGACTCCAACTTGAATGTTTTGAAAATGTATGATCATATGTAAATCTATGCTTATCAAATAGGTAATGAAATACGAGTTAAATAACACATGTGTAGAAACATTTTTAGTAATAATTTTAATTTATCTTTTTTTCACCTAAAAATTATTTATGTGAAGGTTGTGTCTGAATATGATTGTTTTTCAAAATTAAATTCTATTGAACCCCAAAAAACTATTGATTATGAAAATTATATTTTAAAAAAGAATTCCATGAGGTTAGAGAGATAAAGATAAAATAATTAATCAAAAACTATTGTCATGTGTTTTGATTTAGAAAATGTGATAAACTTCCAAAAACAAATATTGGTTGTGCTTTTTATAAACGTAAACTAAATTTATATAATATGACTGCACTTACAAATTTATTAGGACAAATTTACTGTGTGATGTAGAATGAGGCTTTAGTTGGACATTCTGGAAATTATAATAGCTATTATAAGCTTATATAATTAGTCGTTGAAAAATATAAATTTAGGTTTACCATCTAGGAATAACCCTAAAATTACAAAAGATAAAGTTGATGATATTGAGTATTTATACAAATTTATGCTTGAAAATGAACTTACATTTTATAGTAATTTGTTTCTCGAGTATAAAGACTAATTTTAATTTACAAAACTAGGTAAAGTTTATACAAATGTTTAAATAATTTAGTAAAACTAAGATTTCAATACCTACTAATTTATCATAGCATAAGGTTTTATTTATTTTTATTTTAGTATTATTATTATTTTTTTATATTTAAGACTATACTTTTTCTATGTTTGTAATTGTGTTTTTAATTATATTGTACATTACAATGAAAAAAAGTAATTTAATAAAAATTTAGTGTTTGAAAAAAATTATTTTATATTTTCAATATTCAAGTTATAATATGTTTGTTATGCATACCTACTGTAAGCTTATGTAATATAATTATATAATTTTTGTGTGGTTTACTTTTTAGAATAAAACAGTATTTCTATGTTAATGTTACATTGTAATGAAAAATAAAACATGTTTTTTAATCTTTAAACACAGTTCAATTGAAACTATTTTTATTAGGATTTATGTTTATATTTTTGTCGTCTAAAAAGAAAAATGATAGGTATGTTTTAAGTGTTAAAATTAAAAATACCTATATAATTTTGATATTATGTGATTCATTTAAATAATAAATGAGTAGGTAATTTTTTTTATAAAACTTGATAAAGGCATTATATATTTTCAATAATATAATACTATAAATATAGTTCAAAATAAAATAAGATAATATATTTTACCAACTACCTATTATAAAATATTAAGTAGGCACTTATAAATACAATTTACGAAGGAAAAATAATACAATTATTTTTAAAAATGTGATTGAACCATTTGAACCTTAATAAAATATTTGGAATACTGCATTCAAAATACTGTTTTAAAAACTTTTTTTACTCTATGGTAAATACACGTTTCAGTTTTTGTATAAACATTAATCAAACAGCAATCACACAGGAAATCATATTATCTTACTTTATATTCTTATCTTAAACAGTTGGCTACTGAAAATGGCGGTGTCTGTGATCATACTATTTTATTTATAACCGCGATTTAAGATATCTTAGTTTAGTCAATTAAAATGATGATAGAATTGACGGACTTACCGTACACTCTTACACACCTATTAAAAATGTTTGTTTCGAGACTCTACCATAGTTATAATAATATTTTATGTATTTTTCATTTCAGGACCTACAGTCTGACTTATTTATATGAATTTCCGATTGCAAGCATTTCATATGTCGCCTATACTACTCAAAAAAGATGTTGTTTGAAGACAAGAACAAAAAAAAAAAAAAGTATAAATCCAAGTCATAGGCCAGTTAGTTATACATCTATATGAAGGTACATACATATTATTTTATTCTGTGGTACATACGAGGTCTGTTCCAAAAGTATCCGACCTTTGTCCGTTATTCCGCGCTCGTCTTATTTATCTTCATCCGGCTCTTAGAATCCTTCGAAGTAGTCTCCATTAGACTGGAGAACACACTCCCATCTGTGCTTCCATACCCCGAAGCAGTTCTGGAAGTCCCCCTTTGCAATAGCCTTTAGTGAACTCGTCCCATTTGTCCGTATTGTCTCCGTGTCATCAAACCGACATCCTTTAAGTGGAATTTTGTAACTTTGGGAACAGCCAAAAGTCCCAAGGGGCTATATCGGATGCAAATCTGTTGGTCGCGTTTTTCCATAATATTCAGTAATAGCAAAATCCGACGAATGCATAAAGATACTGTTCACAATTGTAACGTTGCACGTGTACTAACACGTGTGGTTGACTTTTGTGGCAGCCGAGTGAGATGTTATTGGTTACGTTTTTATCAAACAAAAGTCGCTCGAATGTTCTGGTACGGAAATATAAATGCAGGTCGGATACTTTTGGGACAGACCTCGTATATGGTTTATTATTATGTAATTAAATGTGTTAATTTTGTTGTACAATATTTCAGTTGGGATGTCATTTATATGGAAAACAACAGCAATATGTATATATTATTGAAGAAATTTTATATATTTTGTATAAAAGTGTCATTTGTAAATTGTATAATGAGAGGAAGTTTATCAATCTTCGCGTGATTCTCTCCAGGTGATACCATTTAAAGTAGATTCGTAACTAATGTTAATCATTAAACCCATAATTTATTACCGTTTAAAAGAAATACCTAACAATTTGCAATGAAATAGATGTAGAATTAATAGAATAATTTTTTGTTTTATATTTACAATAACCTATTTATTTGTTATTTAATATATATTACACCATATTTTTACTTTGAAAATGGGATTAATTTTAAGAAACCAGTAGTATTTACACAACCCATCATCCCGACCGGAATTTAATATATAACGGGACAATGTGTTCAAAGCCGGTAGTGTCCTGGCTAAATCGGGATGAATGGCAACCCTGGACAAAAATAATTATTATCATGTTCAGTATGTCTTAAGTACTTGTAATGTTTTTTGAAGGTAGAATTATGGTAATTAGGAATATTTATTTATTTTTAATTATTATTGTCTACCATAAATTGATTAAATTGATCAGTTGAAGATGTATTTTAATAAATTATTTCTTATTTATATTTGGTATATTTTTTAATATTAGATATACCAATTACTAAATAGTAAAAATTAAAAATAATTATGTAAGTAATCATTTATTTCTGAAAATAAAACAAAAACATTAAGAAAAAAAAATATAAAGCAACAATTCTTGAAAACTTACCATTGTCTGTCACCTAGAATAATTAAAATATAGTTTAAATATCTTCTATTATTCATGTTTGTAGTATGCAGTAATACTGTATAGAGTATATTTGATCATTTTTTAATTTTTACACATTCATTATAATTTATAACACATTTTTGACCAAATGCATTTGGAGAATTTTAAATGTCCAAATACTATTGAATTAAAGAGTTGATAGTAAATGTAAGTAGGTACATTTTAAATATTCAACTTAAAAATAATCTATAATCATTACATAGTCATTACGTAAACAAATTAGGTATGCCTACCTACCTAGTGTGAGTTAAGTACCTATAATAATTAATAATATGATTTACTATTCGCCTAGGTATATTAATAAAAATATATATTAATAATTACAAATAAATACATTTTAGTACTAAGTTCAAAAATTTTTTAGTAGGTATCACCCACGTCTCTAATTTCAATTTTTTTTTCAACAATAAGTAGTTTTGTGTGTTTGAAAACAATGGTTGGTAAAAAAACTATGTAACCAAACATATTTATAACTAATAAGAAAAGAAAAACTACAGTTTCCAATTTTGGATTTTCTTCCTCGCTGGCATTCAACATGATATGCTACAAAGAATACAATATTTGATGGAATTTATTCAAAGTATGGTATCAAGTAGACATAATTTCAAAAACATTATTACCATCAAAATTTTGCACTAAAAAATTGCAAAATGTTTGCACAATTAACACAGACTAATTTTTATGGGGCATGGATTTCTTTCTTAACTTCTATGTTGAATATATTTATTTACCTACCTATTCCATTTACTCATTTTCAATTTACTAGATGATAATGAGAATGAATTATGAACTAATATGTTTATATAAGAATATTAAAAGTCAAAACAATGTAGTTAAGAGGTCATATAAGTTTCTTGGCGTTAAAAAAAAATTATTTTTTCTTTTTCTTTTTTTTTTTTGAAAGGTAAATCTTTTAGAAATATTGTATGCCCACAATAAATTTAGTATCTAAAATATTGATATCAGTGGCGTGCAGACGTGGTTTAAGTGGCACCTGTGTGCCACTTTAAAATAGGGTGGGTATAGTAACTAAGGTGGGTAGTAAGGTACAGTAGGTACAGCCAAATAA
>JAIPRL010006548.1:0-26858 GCA_025469235.1 Pemphigus obesinymphae
AGACAAAATTACCAATGAGGCATGTACATTAAATGGATATTATAATATAGTTGAAATAAATAAACCCTAATCAAACCTTTTTAACATATTCATATATTATTATTGTAATACTGTTATTTAATAATATACTAGAATCATCTTACCTTCATGACATGAGGATATCATGTGTCTTGAATACCTGTGTTTCCAGGACCTTAATAAAGTTATATTCTTAAATGTAAACAATAATTTTTTTAATTATTAATAACAATTGAATAAGAAAAATATTCTTGCTATGCATATTGCCTATATTATTTTATTGATATGCGTAGTAATTGGACCTAACATTATGTCTATAAATATATAAACGAAGTTTACCTAAAATATCAATTTAGATGATTTCTATTTCCAAATTATCAATCTATCTAGTGATGCAACAAATATTCTGATATACAATTTAGACTCAGTTTCCAATTTTTTTTTTTATTTTAATAAATATCTATAATCCCTTTTATAATTAAATTAAAACTTTTCAAAATATAGTAATTATGAGTCTATGAATAACAAAATGTTAAGGCTAATTGGTGCTTGCACTAATAATATTTATGAGGAAACACATTTTAATTAATTTCTTAACATGGAATATACATTCTACGTTTTATATGTCCATAATGTACGTATATTTTTTAATAAAAAAATATATTTATATATAATATATAATATAGATTAAATAACTAATTACTAATAACTCATTATGAAGTTTTAATCATATTTAAAATACTTAAATCTTAAAATCAACAATATAAAATAATCCCATATTCGATGTATTGCTTTTAGAAGTAATGGATTATTTATTTAAATAAAACGATTAGGAGTGCAGTTCTCATTTTTAGATTCGGAGTGAAGCAAAGAATGTATTTGTTTTTCAATGATGTGTTTTATTTTATTTCTGTACCCGAAATATCTATAAGAAGAAGTGATGCGATCATTACATGCAGCACTATTTTCTGGTAGTGTAATACATATAATTTGTACATAAGAGAGGTCATTTTTGATTTTAAATTTTTTCGATAAACGAATAAGAAAAAACTATTAAAATAAACATAAGAATCGGTAAACACTGTTGTGTTAAAATTCTGTTTAACTCCAAAAATATTGGAGTGGTATGAAATTTTCACCACAAACAAACATACGTAAAATATTAATACGAAAAATGTTTAGACAATTTATAGCAATGTGAAAATTTAAAACATTATTTAATAACTGGGTTAATTTTAGTTTATAAGACCAGAAAATTTAAAACAGTTTAAAAAGTACGCCATACTATATACAAACAATTTAAAAAATCAGTACCTAAATGTAGAATATTTTTAAATAGCCATTAAAATTTTTTATTGAATACCCTTTAATTTTTTCGGCACTCCAGTATGAAATGTGGTAAAATTTTATTGAAATTATAGATCTATCAATTTGAATTTTAGAAATTTTGAAATTTTTTTCCAAAATTTGGGCTATTTATTTAAATGAACTATTTTTAGTTATTTAATTTATAATAATATTAATTTTAGGTTTTAAGATTTAAAAATTTAATACAATTTTTAAATTACGTCATTCCAGCTACACAAAATAAAAATTGAAAAATCGTTATGTACAATATTTTTAATAGTCATTTCATATTTTTCTAAAATATATATTATGTTGTTATGAATGTGTTCGAATTTCAATAAAATAATAGATCCATAAGTTTATAGTCTTTTCCGAAAACGTATTTAAGTACATTGCGAAATAAAAGATTTTTTAAAAATGTTTACCAATTTTGGGCTACTAATATCAATTTTCAATTCTGAGTGATTTAATTTATAATGTTATAGCTTTTTTACTTTACAGGAGAATTTGACTTTTTTTTTTATAAATGTGTATTTTTATTTTTTTGTTCATTATTTTTCTCTATTACATAGGAATTAGAAATTATTTTTTTTGTTTTATATTTTAGGATTATTGTTAAAAGCATTTAAAAGCTGAGAATTTTGTACGCCAAAAGTGTGCATGCTTCACTTGTTTATATGTGATATATATTGATATTTTAGTGTAATATAAAAAAATAAGGAGGGTAACTAAAAAGACGGTTTACCACTCTCCCCTATTTTATAAACATTCATTTTATCAATATATATATATATATATATCAGTAATGTAAGGATGGGGCGAGGTGAAGCTATATCAAAGAAATACGAAAAAAATATTATGACGATAATAATGATTTTTATTTTTATCTTTAGATAGTTGTCAATAAATTTGTATACTTTCATATTGCTCGCAAAATAATAATTGTCAATTATTTTAATGACACTTATAACATCGATTATAACTTTTTTTTCAATTTAAATTCCAGATCATAATGAGTTTCACATATATACATATTCGATAGTATGTAATACACCGAATTCTACCTGTATTTTAAAAGTATATAAGACTATAGTCTCAGTCAATTAGCAATGTCATAGAGGCAAAATTACTATTCACTATATTTGAATACGAATAATTATATAACATCATTGTTAAACCACAATTATAAATCCAGTTTAAACCGAATTTCCCGTTCCGAATTTGACTCCCATTTTAAAAAATGTGTATCGCCCGAATAAACTGTGCTACACCCGATTGCCGATGTGGTATGTTAACCGGTTGAATACTAGGTGTAGGTAACCTGTAGGAATTTTGGATATAACAGGTAAATATATTACAAAGAAAAACCATAAGTTGTGGACTGTATAAAATTAACACATTATAATTTTATTATCTTAATTCTAAATCACATTTAGTGGTAGCTTACGTCTAAGTTAGAACCTAACAAAACATTAATAATTTATACTAAAAGTTATAATACGAAATAAATATAAATAAATATTACAAAGATATAGTGCGATAACACTGACTGATAATAGATATTAGATACGACCGACCTGGTTCCCGCCGTTGGTTGTACTAACCGATCGCGTGGTACGCCGAGTATGAAATCTCTGACTGGGGCTTGTTCCCAAGGCAACGACTGATATGACAATATTAAAAAGACTGGAATCTCCGTTTGTTCCTCCCACGTGTGTCCAATACACACGTTTTGTTATATTTTCGTACCAATTTGCGGATCGAATATATCCCACGCGCATACCAATAAAACGAACGAACGTACTCCATACACACTCCGTGGACGATTCGTCGAACACTGAAAAGAAAACCGGCACCGCTGCCGATATATTCCCGAATACCGAAACAATGAAATATTATGTTCACCATACGACTTCATTCATGAATGTGACGCCATGTCGCATAGATAGGAATACACTAGGTATACGCGTTTACCGAATAAAACACGCATGCGGAACGACACGAAAACAAATCCGACAATTGTTTTCCCGAGAGCGCACGTGCTCAATGTGTCACGTTCCGAAATATACTGATGACGGCAGTCCGGGCGGTGCACATCGCGACCGGGTCACCGTCTTGGTTGGGTGGGGAACGGGTAGATATGTTCCCGAACGTTCTAGAACAAACTCGTACACGTTGATCCGCGTTATCGGTACGGAACATCTTCCCGCCTTTGAAAGTCCCAAACTTTCAAACTCCAAAATGTCTTGATGTTCGCGTTACCACGTCGATACATTATAACCCTTAATACATTATATAAAATTAAATAGCATATAATACAAATAATACAAATCAAATACATAATTAAAAATATTAGACTAGGAATAAGGAGACAGGACTAACTAATGGGTCGTACCTTCCTCATATATCCTATCCTTTTTACACAGGCAGCTTAGTTACCTTTACGACCGGGTGCTTAAGCATACCATCGGCTGTTGAATTATCATTATCATTGCGTTCATTACTCCCGCTCCACCATGTAACAATAGCTGGTGATAATGTCTGATGATTAGATCCGTGAGATGGCACTTTTGCGGTAATAAAATAGGATGTTTCGCTCCGTCGTCCAATGTCGAATGCCTTAGACGTCCTCCAACCCTAATCAGTCCTGTTTGATTTGTGAAAGGAGCCAATTGGGCCGTAGGTGGCACAATGTCTATATCCCCTTTCATCCTTTTATATAAATCAGAGAAATACACATGTTGAGTATAATTAATAACTCTATGCAACACGTACTTGAGTTCTGCGTACGAAATAGGTCCCGTCTACGTGGATCGTTTTCGAGTTCGAGCATTAAAACGCATACAATATCCTAAAATACGTTGCATCCGAAGTAGTAAAGAGAAACGCCCGATCCCCAAGTCATCTTTATCGTGAATATTTAACACTCGCTGTACTGCTGTCTTGACTTCCGGCAAATTATCTATCGGTATCATAACTTTTTCAGGCGCCATCACTGGCCACTCAGTGTCATCTTGACGTAAGAAGTCCGGTCCTGCTAGGTGTTTCACGCATGATAACAAGTCTTTGGGAAGCATCCCACGAGATGCCGGATCAGCTGGATTATTCTTCGTACCCGCGTGAGCCCATTCACACTTGGGCAACAACGCTTGTATTTTAGCAACTCTATTGGTTACAAAAATCTTAAATTGTTTTTGTTCGTGCGTGAGTCAAACTAAGACAACTATTGATTCTGTCCAGGCCCTGATCCTGTCGATGAAAACTATATCCTTTAATATTTCAAGCTGGTGAGACAAAAGTCTAGCCAGAAGTAATGCCGCGCATAACATTAGCCGAGGTATGGTCAACGTGCTATCATTTTGTGATAATTTCAATGGTGCGATCTTGGTTTTGCACGTAATAAAATGAACATTGATCTTGCCCAGATTGTCTGTTGCCCGTAAAAACACACATTCTTCCAGGAACTGTAGCCACTTCATCCTTAACGAGGTTGATAACGGAGAGTTCCATTCAACATTTCCAAACCAGAGTTCTTGTATCACCCCTTTGGCCCACAATAACACTGAATCTAAAGCACCAATTGGGTCGTATAGTCGTGCAATTGTGGATAAAACAGACCTCTTGGTACTGGCAATATCAGTAATATTAGCGTGATATCCAAAGGCATCTGTCTTAGGATCTGAGTGTACTCCTAAAACTTTCGACGTCGCGTCATCAGTTGGTGTGAAAGTTGGCTCTATTGCATGATCCTTGACCGGGACTTAATTCAGTATGGCATCACAATTACTCGCCCACTTCTTTAATTCAAACCTGCCTCGCTGTAATAAATGAACAAGGTCCCCTCGAATTACCAATAAGTCTTCCACGCTGTCAGCGCCCGTAACTATGTCATCCACATAAGTATTATGAATTAGCAGGCCCTTTGCACAGAGGAATTTGGCACCATCCTACAATCCATTTGATGTAGACATCGCAACGCGAGAAACGGAGCAGCATTCACTCCATACGTTACAGTTCGCAACTCATACTCCTGCACTTCTTCCTCCGGGAACCTGCGCCACAGGATATGCTGGTATATACAATCTTCATCCCACACCCGGATTTGCCGATAGATTTTCGTGATATCGGCGATGAAAATGTACCTGTAAAATCTACTCCGAAATAGTACGTCTCTAATCTCAGTTTGTAGTTTTGGGTCCGTACACAAACAGTCATTCAACGGTCTTCCTGAGGTGGAATTGCCGAAGCGTCAAAGACAACCCGAATCTTCAAACTCTTTTCTCCACGTTTTACTACGGCATGGTGTAGAATGAAATACTTGCCTAGTAGTGTCACAGGTTGCATATGCCCCAAAGCATTATAGTCGTCCATAAAATCACGATACACAGAGTACAACTCCGAGTCTTTAACTAGCTGTCGCTCCAGGTTATGTAGACGGTTCAGAGCTAAACAACGAGATGCGCCTAAATCTATTGGGCTCCCACCATGACCTAACCCCTTCTGTGATGTTAATAGTACCGTTTGAGCACGTATACCCGACCAAAATGGTAACGACATAACAAATCGTCCAGATACGTCTCTTTTTATTGATTTCTGAAACCATATCTCACATAGTTCGTCTTCTGTAGTCGGTGTATTCATATCATGTGGTTTTTCTATGGTCCAACATTTCTGTAACAACCCATCCAGATCAGATGTCGCGCTTACTGAAAATGAAACCATGGGCGTTGTTGGCGAATCTTCCAATGCGCCTACTATAACCCACCCAAGATGCATACTCAAAACGGAAGGCAAACCCGTACTGTGAATAATATCTGCTTTCGACTGTAGCATATGAGGGTATAAGTCACTTCCAATCAACATATCGACTGGCCCGGGTATATCAAATTCCGGATCTGCCCATACTAAATGTCGATAACACTCACTTACCGCTGGAGGTAAATAATCACAGGGTAATTGTGTTGTAATGTGTTTCAGAATGATAATATTTGATGCAAAAAACTGCGGCTCTTCCACATGAAAAGGATCGAATTGACATTGAGTGACTCCTTTTACTTTTTCTACCGGTTGTCGTGAAAGTCCCGTAATTTCTATTCAACTTTTCGCTCGTCCCAACCCAAGTCGAGAAACGCATTCTGAAGTGATCGCAGACATTTGGGATCCACTGTCCAACAGCACCCGTACATCTTGTAATCCTCCTAAACTGTCTCGGACACGCACTTTAGCCGTGCCTAAAACCACCGTGATTTCAGGGCTTTCAGTGGCCGATAACTTGGTTGAACTGCCGGAGGTTGTCATCTTGTTTTCTGTCGAGTCCCTTGATGCTTCCATTTTTTCCATATGTTTGGTATGCTACTAGATGATGCTGGTTTATCTTCTATTACGTGTAACAAAGTATTGTGTCTTCCATTACAATTTCGGCATTTAATTGTTGACGAACATGCTCTTGCATGATGTCCTAATGTCAAACAAATGAAACATATATTGTTGTTGCTAACAAACTCGCTTCTCACTGGGACGGGTCTTTGTTTGAAACTCATACAACGATGGATCGGATGATCCTGTTTATAATGTAGACATTTTGACTCATTCGCTTGTGAAATCGTCGTAAACGAAGATTTACTGAACGGACCATCTTTGCCCTTCGTCGACATATTCTTGCCATTCGTTCCATATTTTCAGCAACAGTTCCAATGTTTTCCAATATTTTGCATCGCTAAGAGACAAAATCTAAGAAATTGTCCAATGTTGGTATTTGTGACTACGGCATACTGGCTTCGAAAAGTCTTCTCGTTTCAATATCGAGCACCCGCGTGCTCATGGCAAATATTTTCGTTGTTATTTATATAGTCTAATTATTCATGTTGAATCTTCCGTTTCCTTTTTCCACTACCCTACCCCACTTGACGGTTTACCTAAATTAGTGAACAGGGGTTAAGAAAAAGGAAATATACTGTTTAATTATCCAGCGACCAACCGAAAAGCCATTCGCCGAGCAACCAGTTAAGATCAGATCACCACCAGAGACGGACCAACCATCAGCGACCACTAATCCACTTCCCTCTCCTATGGCTACTTCATAGTTGTATTCTTCTCTTATAACATAGGCCGCTCAGTGAGCGTGAAAGAACGTACGTCTAAAGGTAGGTGACTTAGATAAGTTTAAGTGAATTATCTAACCTTACAGTCACGTCGACCGTCGTGTAAATCGAATGGGTGGCATAATATTACTTGCATAATATTAAGGCTGAACAAGCCATTTTTAAAATTATTTAAAAATTACATTTTTTTTTAAACACAATTTTAAATACAAACACGTTTCTCGCAGCAAGATAATTTTGGGTACCGATCATACATATTGGAGCATGCGTATTGGCATAAAATGTAGGTATTTTTTGTGTCAATAGGTACATGTGGGAAACATCTGGGAGGTGGGGCCACGGTTGCTCTGCTCGCTGCGGCCGAATCCATTCGCTTTAATCGAAAATATCCCTCCTCGATTTGCTGTGAAACATCACGTCGTATAGGTAACAGGTTAAATGGTATATATGGTTTAAGTGTACTACTTCAAATTCCTATAACTTTTTAAGTAAATGCGAGCAGTTCATCATTTTTTCAGATTCGTAATCAGCATTAAAAGTACTATCGATAAAAAAAAAAAAAAAAAAACCGAAAAAAAGGGTGCCCGGTAAACTAGATTTATTCTTTATAATTAAATATAATTAATTTAAATTTAGTATGCATTCTACAGATATAAATAAATATATATATATAAACTATAAATGTCATGTCAAGATTGTACCTGCATATCATACATATATTGTAAAATGTAGGTATCCATACTACATATCCATACTAATAAAATACAATAAAGAATTTTTAAAAAAAAATGTTTAATTCAAAACTTTAATTTACTTCTTATATATTATATATATATATATATATTTATTTAAATGTATAATTTAACATTTTAGTTTAGAAAATGTTAGATGACCATAATATACTAAATTATTGGTACATTATTGGTCAATTCAAAATTACACACTAAAAGATGAAAAAAATATAAACAATAAATATATTATTATATTTATTTAATTTTCCTAAAAAACGAATTTATAGGTCCTGTTATTTCTTTATGTTTCATTTAAAAAAAAAAAATTTGATTATTTTCCAATATAAACGAAATATGAGCGATACTCATAGTAAATATCAAAAATAAATAAATATACTAAGCTAATACCACAGAGGCACAGAATATCTATCAATTAAAATCAGCGAACCGGGAGACGGGAGCACGGAATATTATTTCAGTTGGAGGTCAGTGCGAGTATACGACGATAAGAAAAGATAAGAACTGCGAAGAGAAATTACGACGGCGGCGGCTCAGCGAAGACCGACCACAGCCCGCGCGCGCCCGGGGTCATAATTTTGTGTGTTTCGTCCGTTCGGATCGGGAAAACGGGACGTCGTAAAAGCGGTCGCGGAATAGACGGCCAATACGGACGGTCACGGCGGTCATAATGAGGGGGGGGGGGGAGAAAAAACATTCGTTGACGTATTACATTATATTTGTAGATTAAAAATAATATTACTGTCTTTATCTAACAAATGGCATTGATGTAGTTTTCCAAATTTTCGGTGTCATTTTGTAAATGCAGTAATGCAAAAGAGCACGGCCCAAGAAAGTGTAACGTTCAAGATCTGGTTGGTACATTCGATCGAATTATTAATATTGTTTATAATTCGTTTTCATACGAAAATTATATGTTATCGTACTATATATTATTATATTCGCACACGGACCTATTAGGCGTTGATAAACTTCGCTGCCGATTCCCGCGCCCACGGACGTCAAGGTCCCCACCCTCGAATAATATATAGTACCGGCCAATTTCCCCCCCCCCCGTACACCACCGATTATGAAATCGCGTGCGACGGCCGACTTTTGTCGCCGCCGTGCATTTTTATCGCCTCACCAACATCGACCGAGGAACATACCACGAATTTGTCCACCTCGTTCGATTTTTTTTCCTCTTTTAAGTCAGATTTTTCTATATGTTTCCCCATGATATCCGTCAAAATAACCATGGAGTAGACCAACCTCGAGTGGTATCCGGAGAACCGAGATTGTCTAACGGACGAGAACATCCCTACAAAGAAAATGTCCCCGTCATGTGGGTAAATAAAAAAAAAAATAAAACTATAAATATTTAATGTATTATGTTAATATTTTCTTTTATGTTGGAGTTTTACGCCCGGTGGCTTTCTCCACGCCCAAATTAAAAGTTTACTAAGAAAAAAAATAAAAAAATAAAACATTCCCCCTAATTAAAAATACACATCGAGTTTTATTTTTTATTCTACCTATCCGATACCTATCCGCACCTAGATCATGTATAATCACTGCCAAAGCACTGAGATTTTAATAATGTTGCTGACGTGAATATTCACTTGTTCGTCAGCAGCGAACTTGTGTACAATATTACAAACCTATATGAAACGAT
Source organism: Pemphigus obesinymphae (assembly GCA_025469235.1). Taxonomy (NCBI): domain Eukaryota; kingdom Metazoa; phylum Arthropoda; class Insecta; order Hemiptera; family Aphididae; genus Pemphigus; species Pemphigus obesinymphae. The sequence continues at coordinate 9,870 of JAIPRL010006548.1, forward strand.
AATATTGTGACATAATATCTATAGATACTTGAGTTACGTGTATTATCTAATGAACATATCTTAGTAATATGTAAAAAATAATTAACTGATACTTTGAAAAGTATCTATAACTTACCTATACTCCTACGTAATCATATTTTTAAATTCTGAGGGAGCTAGTGGTTTTACAATGATTTTTTTTTCCCTGTTAACAAATTTACCACCAGAAGTAGTGCTCCGATCTTTATATTATGCTTACATAGTTTCCTGTAGCAAATTTCATCTAATCGGTACTTTAAAGAAATCATTTTTCGATTTTCTCCACAGTTTTTTAATGCATAAGAAAAAACTACCGAAAAATGACGAAAAAAAACGGCAAAAATACGATTTCGTTAAATTCAGATTTTTCATTTCTTCGTAATTTCGTAAGATCATATTTATTTCTGCATTTGATCTTTGATGTAATGTTAAATATGTAGGTGGGTACTGAGTATATAACTAATATTAAGAGTTATGAATACTACACCGAAGTTACGCTCAGAATCGTTTTATTGAATGCAATTATTTATCATTACTTTCAAATGCAATACATCCATGGAGAATATACTGCATAGTAGCGAAGTGCATCCACCCCTACTGATACCCAATGAGCGAAGTGCACCTTTTTTTATACGTTTATAATACGTTTCATAAAATATATTGAATACTAGACTATAACGACGCATCGGTGTTTTGTCATAAATTCATTTAAAATTTTAATTTTTTTTAAACAGCTCTCATCTTTTTATACAATAAAATTTCCAATGTACGAGTTACCTCCTATCTAACCAACGTTTTATTGGAAAACTCTATATAACTGTTTGAACAGCTACCATAGCCGTTGTCAGGCTGGTACCGTTCACCTCGTCTTTTACACTACGTTCACACTGAAGTACATAATTTTGTTTTCCCCGAAAACATCTGAAAACTCGTATAATATATTCTTTCTAGGACTTCTCACACTTTTTGATAAGTTTTACGCCGGCTGTCGACCTAACCCAATTTAAATTAGTCGACATCTACAACAGACACGAGGGAACTGTGAAGGTATTCTGAGCCCCTTCCACGGGATAGTTTTTTAATAACTAAAATATATTATAAATTTATTTATATATTCGACTAATGGTCAACGATAACAGATTTATGTAAAGTGTATATATATATATATATATATATATATCAGTAAATGTTTATAATATTATCCTTTTAAAGTACATATATAACTAAATTTATTTTTTGAAAATATCGTTCCCCATTCTTGGATGACTTCTATACAGATTTCAAAAAAATAGCATCTTTTTTATGTATATTATAGGGGTAAAAAACTATTAAGTAAGCAATCTTCCTAGCTGTAATATACAAAAAGATACGCATAAAAACCATAACAATATCATTGCAGTAAATGCGAAAAAATCTATTTTATGGTATATTATACGGTGGTACTCGGTTATCGATTACCTTCAGTACAAAAATTATATAAATATGCGATTAATAATTTATAGGTATATGTATATATGTGTACGTTATAAAATTGTATATAATATAGTTAAGATATTTACCTAAAAGTTCAATCTAACTCCGTGGTTTTTATTACATTAAAATTGAGACTATAAAAATTATTAAAATAAAAAAATATAGGAAATTTTATTTGCATAAAAAAACTATTCCAAATATTTTATAAATATGGGCATATCTAAATAAATCCAATATGTTTTACGAAAAGTAGTATATTTTTGATTTCAATATTAAACGACAAGAGTCCCCATGCCACTACACATTGCATATAATTATCGAGAATAAGTCATTCGAGAAATTATGATATTATAATTGTAATAATAACTATAATTTCATTAAAATTTTAACCGTGTAGGTTGTGTTTTCAATTCAGTTCAATTAATATTTTTGTAAAAATTTGTTTTAAAATAAAATTTTAAAGTACACTGGTGGTGTTTTTTATAGCTCTCATGCGGGTATATCATAAAAAAAAAAAAAAGCATAGCCAAGGGCCGAACCAGTGATGACATGACCCCCTAAGGGCTGGTATTTTTTAAATTTTAAATTCTGATCATATTATGGTTTTACAATGATGATTTTTATTTTGTATATATATACATTTCAAGGAGAAGAAGCCAAGTAAAAATTTACTGGCACGTAAATACTCTAAGTTTGTAGAGATTTCTAATGCTCTCTAAATTTTTCCTACATTTCCCCCTAAACTGTTACAAATTTGCTAAAAGAAAAGGATTTTATAATTTTAGTAGTCCGATTCAAATTTTGTCATAATATTTGTATTCATTAACTTTCTACTAACTTATGTGAGAAAAATATATAATCTTTTTGTTCACAGACTAGTATATAGTAAAACCATTGATTAAAATATATTAATATAAATTAGTATAATATACTAATTTGTGTATATATATATATATCGATGGGGCAGACTTAAATAATTAATACGGACTCGTCACAGGGTATTATATAAAGCAACAACATAATAAAGTACAACATTTAATTCAAAAACACGATTCAGATAACAAACAACGCCGTTACTTATATAGACATATAATATATATTATACCGATATTGGATACGAATCTTTTTCTACGACGGCATCGTATATAGGCAAATCAGATACATTTCTGTGGTCGGGTACAAACATTCATATATAATACCATTTTCAAAACATTATACAATATTCAATTTATCATACCGTAGTGTAGCCCAGTTTAATATTTTATTTCAATTTCCCATTTGTTTATTAATTTAATAGTAAATTTAATTATACAATTAATTAAATGCCTGTTCAATAATAACATTGATAACAATAATAGCATAATGATAATAATACTTAACCAGTAGCGCACACGTAATTTTTTTCAAATGTAGCGAAATATGAAAATTATCCCCCTTCCCATTAAAATTTTCTGATCAAAAAATAGTCATTCAAAGTAACACTATAATATGATTATTGTTTATATTAATTAAAAATACTTAATATAAGTACCAAAAATTGAAAAAAGTAATAAAATACCTAACCATTAAAATGTAAGAATTTTAGTCAAAGTAGAACACTGAAGTCTAAATTTATCTATATCATAAGTATGATCATTATTAACATCTTGTTCACAAGCTATTTACAAAAGTGACTCTAATTTATCGTTTCTCATAGTAGAACGAAATCTGCTTTTGGTTATTTTTAGTTTAGAAAATGATCTTTACTTCACTGGTAATGGTAATGCTATTTTATACACCGTGAATAATGTTGGAAACAAAACTATAAGAGCACCATGATTACAAAATAATCTGAAACAAAAATAATTTAGTTTTTAGATAATTACTATTGAATAAATATATTTAAATTTAATTGATAATGCATACTTAAATATCAATTTATTTTATATTTTTTCGTCATGAAATGTTTAATGTCATATTTATATTTTCTTCGCTCTATTAAAACGATGCAGTTATTTAAATGAGTACTCCAATTGACTGCATTGTAATCATTTCTTTTAAAATCACACATACACACAGATTTATTGGAGAACATAACGATGAAAAATCAGTATAATTATTGTAAAACACAACAACACAAAATGAATATACATATCACAAAAAAAATTGTTTTGTACGACAATACCATACGATTATATCGATATATCGGAAATTCCTATAGTTGTTAATAACACTCCTACTCTAAAACTGCTTTGTTGTACATATATATACCTAGGTGTTACCACTATAACCATGGCCATACCACGGTGATATGCATAGTCATATATTGTACAACTGAGTAATTACAATTATCACGTATTACAATAAAATATAGGTAGGTATTTATACCTATATCTTTATTAATTTTATTTTCTCCCATATTTTTAACCCCCCCCCACCATGAAAGTAGGTGTAGTGGTCGCTATACACTTAATGATAAGGGTGGGCCCCACTATACCTAATAATTGTCTATATCATGTGATATATTTAATGAAAATGTTGATTAAATAAAAGAAGAAATAATATATAAAAAGTGTCATCCCGAAAAAATATTTGGGGTATTGTGTAAACTAACGAAATACTTAAAAACGTAAATATGCAAAAATTTTGAATAAAAAGTCGTCCACTTATTTGAATTTTTACCGGCTGAACTTTATTTTTCCGTGCTATTTTTAAGAAGTGGGGTGTCTCACTATCCCTCGTTTTGTGGTGGCACTGACAAATGAAATGAATTACAAAATTGTGTATTCCTACATAATGACTATATGTATAGTAAATAATAACAATAATTTTAGTAATCGGTATGCCACTGATAAATTTACTGGTGAAATAACTGTGACGTAACACACATGACGTGACCGTCATGATTTTTACACATCTTAGTTTTTAAGATTAGACTACCTAATGACAAATTAGATTTCTTATAAATAACAATAATATACAAGACCGTGTCCACATTTTAAAATTATTTATTTAAATGTGAATTATAAAAGTTTATAATATAGAAATATACTTTTTTTTCTTTTATTGTTTTTGGGTTTTAAAAATATTAAAATATGTGATAACAACGATAGACGCAGAGATATTTTGATAATATGAAATACTGTGTTCACACATGCGCATAAATCTACGATGCTCATATATTTTATATATATATGTAAATTTTTCAAAAAACTCTTTTTTAATTTTACTCATAAAAATTGACTTTATTGTACACATAAAAATTACATCGTTCTAGCTATTTAATAAATATAAAAAACAGTACACCCTTTTTTTTATACACATTTCAATTTATCAATTTATTGATAAGTATGTATACATTGTTTTCAGGTAGAAGAAGTGGAGAAATAATTTCTGGTAAAGAGTTTTCAGAGCTTTAATATATATATATATATATCTTATTGTACAATTATGTAAATCTGTGATTTTTCCCGTAAAATATTAAAAATAAATAATAAAATTAATATACCTACAAGTATTTTTAGTAAGAGTTATATTGATTATTATCAACTATGACAATTTTGTCCCTATTTTAATATGAGGAGAATTATATTTTTATTTATTACCCTAAGCTAACCGTAATTGGTATTTGTTTGATTAATATGTCTGTTGAAAATCATAATTAAAAATGAAAAATATTTAGGAGAATCTATGAGAAATAAAATGAAAAGGCGACTTATATGTTCTCTACTGTGTATTTTTGCACAAATGTATATAATTCGAATGTGTGTATTATTTTTAAAATAATTTATAAATTAAATATTGATGTTTACTTTTTTATAGTTACATATTAATTTATATATTCGAAAATATAAAACAAACATTTAATTAATTTTTTTTATCAAATTTTACCTATCAATAATATTTATTATATAGATATATTTAAACTTGTAGATTTAATTTTATAAATATTTACTGTGCTTTCAATTCACATTCAGTACAGATATTATTCGTAAGCTCGTTAATATATATATTATAAATTGAAAAAACTAATTAAAACGATGGTTCAAAATCAAATCTTCTTGCAATTTTTTTTTTTTTTCATTAAAAGTATAAAATCCAATTTAAAACTGTGAATATAATATGAAAGGTGTTGCAATAATATAAAATATTAACTCTTTTATACCAACTTTCCGAAATCGATATTTTTGGAGATTTTATATAAAATGAATATACAATGCTTATTCAATTTTAGTATTTAAGTTATAATTACCTAACCAGAGTGAGAGTCGAAACCTGATTTAACTATGATAAGTACAAAGAAACTTATAGAATGAATTAGAATAAACTGAGATAGCTAGGGGGTATATATTAAGAAGAGAAGAGACAGAGGCACGATTAGCATAGGGAAATGTATGTTGATGGAGATCATCGAATGATAAAGAGGTGGAGAGGCATACCGAAAAAAGTGTAAGGGTGTGGACAGTGAGTGATATGAGGAAAATTAAGTGTAAAAGATGCGGGAAATAGAGTTAAGTAGTAGTGTACTATTAGGACTGCTGACTCCAAATGGGAAAGAAGGTGAAGGAAAAGATGATGATATATTTTTTGTTTTAAATTATGTTTTTATAATAAATAAAATTTATTTACTTATATTTTAATGGGTTATCATCAAAATAAAATCAAAAATAGTCAATATAATAGTACATGATATTAGCATTTAAATTTTAGATTATTAAATCTTTTTTTAAACATAATATAATTTATTAAATTTAAATGTATATGAATGTATATGCATTCAGATTTTGGTCTTCTTATAACACTAATCTAAATAATATGTAGGTAGGAATATAAATTCATATTTTAACATTTTATAGTTCAAATTTTCAATATTTAAAAGTTTGATAAATTGTATTAAGTGACTTGACTTTTTTTATATCACAATTTATAATAGTAATTCAGTAAGTTAAAACGTTAGTAAAGATAAAATTAGCTCATTATAAGTTACAAAGTTAACGGTCGAAAAATGAATTATACTAAGTTAAGTTACAAATTAGAGATTTTGAGTAATTAGTTTAATTTCAGTAACTATGTAAACCTTTTCATTCCCGTTATGTACATGTGTGTGGCTTAGAGTGGTAATAAATTTAAATATACATATAAGAATGATTAATTGATGGTAAAAAATAGTTTTTATTGTAATAAATATATAGGTTATAAAAAAACCAAATACTGAATTCAATTTGAATTTAACAATCAATAAAAAAGAATATAATAACGGCTACCTATAATATACATAAATGACAATATTATTTATATCATTATTAAATTCCGTTTTTTTTTTTTTTTTTTTTTTTTTTTTTACTCTAATATGATAAAATAATGTTTGTTTAACTCGTAATTAAGTAACCTAACCAACCTATTTAAAATAACCGAGAACATTAAGATATTTTATTGTTATTTGACAATTATTATTATTCTTGTTTATCACAAATTAATGATTTTCGGGTTTTAAAATGTCACATTATATATTTTAACTGACCTTCAAATGGTTTCGAAATCGATATATTGTAATACCTGTTAAAATCCTCGAAATAAAAATTAAAATTATAAGAACTTAAAACCGCCAATTGGTATTTTAAATTAAAATTGAAATGGGGAAAACGTCTAAATTGCTTATTTATCATCAAAACCTCTACTTATTGAAATAAATTAAAAGCCAGTAATCCAAATTGAACCGGAAACCATAATATTAATATGTAGTTCCCTGAAAATCTTATGAGATTACATAATTCATATTTCATTTAAAATGAGATTTACTCCTTTTATTATTATAACGAGATCATGTCTATAAATACAATTTCCTTGAATGAAAATTTAAGGAGAAAATCAGGAAGAACTTATTATACTAATTTATACATGCACTTAAATTTCTCAGATTTTTTCTCATTTTCAACGACAGAAAAATAGGAAACTAGGGTTTTGTGATTAGTGATTTTGGTTTATGATTAGTATTACGTTATGTCCTGATTATATCCGGTGAGTGATTTTCGTGCGACGAGAGGAAAATAAATCCGGCAAAATAGATACGATAGTGTCAACAACGACAATTTTTTTTTTATAATTCTGTACTTAATTACATTTGGTAAAATTTATTGATAAAAAATATTTGGTATCAAATATATTTTCTTTTATATTAACCACAATATAAATTTGAAGAAATCATATATAATACTTGGCGTATTTTTATTTATTTTTTATCTTAACTACTGTGGAAATTGTGAGATAAAGGTAACTTAGGTACCTATACTTAATGCATGGTTAAAATTAAACCATGAATTCATAATCATAAGGATAATATGAGCGTTGTTCAATGTATACTGTGATAAGAAAATTATGAATTCCTAGTAGGTACAAAATATATTTAAGTATATATTACACGCATATTGAATTACAAAAAAAATATACATAGGTACATATTCTGTCAGATGTTCTATTGTTACTTATAAAATAAAAAATCAATACAATTTATTATTGATTATATTATATATTTACATATTTATATTTTATTTTTGTGCAATAAAAACGATGAAAATATATTTATAATATTTTCTGCTTGCGAAATTATCTATTATTGGCTCTATTTCGTCACATCAAATTTGTATCATTCGAATTTTCTTCATTAGGTGTAACAGTATCTGTTATGATCAATTATGATATTATGTATTATGCAAATAGCTTATATAATTTTATCTGCATTTTTCACTTTGGTTTTGAAATTTTTTTGTAATATTCTAAATTTTGCTGACGTGATTCCAAAAGCGCATTAAATTATCATTTGAGAACGGGAAATTCTCTAATTATAAAATATTTTATTTTCTTTGTCTTAATAATTGTTTACGTTGATATTTTTTATCATATTATTATTTTTGTTATTATTTTTATCATATTTTTATAAGATTAGATGACGTGTGGATTGGTAATTTACAATTAATTTGAATTGCTGGATGATAATGATTAATGGGGACCAAAGAATCGACATGAAAATCAATAATGGTCTCCTGGAAATTCGAATAAACTAGACGTTGAACATTTCCAGACGAATTCACAATACTATTAAATTGGGATACATTTAAAAAATAGGAAGCTCTGAATAAGAGAACTCTCTGTATGAAAGGAAAGAAAGTTAACACATTTGAAACCGATCTTAACACTTATCTAAGATAGAAAAGGGATATGTAAATCAGCACCAATTTTAAAATTACAATTGGGAATACAATTTAATGGCGTACACTGTATCCACTACATATTAAAAAATAATATAGAGGCGGCGTTCTGTAAAATTATTGATGACCAAAAGGGGGGGAAATATCGCAACACAACCACATTTGACAATAAATATACCGTAAAGTAAATTGCAAAACGATTTGTCTGTCATATTTTTTCGATGATACATAATGTGTATTCAATTATAGGTATATAGTATCTGTATTTTTTATTTTTTTGCTACTTATGACTTAGTATTTTAAATATTTTATTTGTTTTATATTTAAAAATTAAAAATTAACAGTTGAATAGTTTGTGTATTTTTCCGTGCATTTTAGAGAAGGTAATATGGAAAACTTAGAACTCTATTTTATTTTGGTTTCGTAGTTATTCTGCGATTTATCCCCGTTTTGCGCGTCACACGAACGGTACTATCGAAATATACATCGACGCCTCTATATTACTCTATGATACATGCCTAAAACTACGACTGAATTTATCCTTGTCCTGTATCACTACAACGATCACATCAGTACGGTTAGATTAGGCTTGTCAACTCGGTAGAAAATAAATGAACGACTTTGTGGTTTTTACTACGGCTCATATAACGTATTGACATATTATGTGTTTTTTATACGAGACGATATTGTTGTATTATCCGAAACATTCTATTTGTATTTTTTTTCCCCTATTAAATCTCGTACATCAGTTCGTCCTTCACCATTTCCCTTTCGAACGCCTCGGACATGTTCGCTATATTATTATTGCCCATCCGTTTTAACCACTTTGTCATCTGAAAAACTTCTCATTGGACCACGGCCGGTGGTTTTTCACGGAATTTGTTTGTGGTACCACCAACGTTTTCAGTGATTTCAGAAATGGTTAAATTTTCAATTCATTCATGTCTTCTAAACATTTCTCCTTGAGATACACGTCTTGGGTAAAATACTTTTATAAGTATTTCGAATACATATTATAAATACTTCTGAAAAAAATATTCAGAATATCAATTCGAATATTCCTAATAATTATATTCCCATAGCATTAGTCCAGTCAAATTAGACGAGAAATCGACAAAGTTCGAAAGTAATTCCCCCAAAGCTGTATTTTCGGAAAAAACTTACTAATGAAGATGACAGAAAGAATGCTGACATCCACCCCTTGTGTGTCCATCCCCAGCCAATCAATAAGAGTTCGCGTGCCTATTACATTGGTTTTGATAATGACTCGTTAATAATTAAAGGTACGGCCAAAATATAAAAAGACCATAAGATTTTTTTTATAGAATGCAGTTATTGTATAGACAGGCATTTAATCATCATCGTAAAAAAACTTTAAATTAAAAAAAAAAAATTAGGTCATTTTTTGTTTTGTTTTAATGTTCTTAACTGTTTTAGAAAAATCTACTAATTATACGCTAATATAGTATGTCATAAAAAATATAGCACATATAATTTTACATAATAAAATATACTTATTATTACTAATATTTTAATTATCGTAAGTTATAATGTTGTTTATATTGGTGGCATTGCCATAATTGTACAATTTATTGACTATTACAAAATATAACAATAAAAATTATAATTATAATAGATTAAAAAAAATTCCCTGCGAGATGAATTTAAATACACATATAGTTTATATTTTATTTATGAACATACTAAAAGTCTTTAAACCCGTCCCTTATGCGTAGCTATCTACCACTCAATAAGGGACACACACTTTTTTCACCGATTTTGCTTATAACCCATTAACTGCTGAAGTTACGGCAAAAATAAAAATGACCAAAATTAAAGAACGTCTAATTTACCATGAAAATATTTTTTTTATTATTTGAAATATTTATATCATAAAGTGTATTACAATGTTATATGGTTGAATTATGACATGAATATTATAAAAATTATAAAATATATCCAAATATATTTTAGTTTTTCAATTTTACACAATATTTTATTAGTTTTATTTTGTAATATTGAAACCAAAATAATTTATATGTTTAGTATTTTCATTTTTTTTTGTTTATTTTATATATTTTAATATAAAAATCAAACTGCGGGTATCTAATTAATTAAATTAGTAGATCTCCTTCTTTTTAAAAACGGTATATAGTTTTTTTCATTTTCATCTTCAGATACATATTCGTCCTCGTCCTCGTTCTTTTTATCAATATTTGGTGGCTGGTTCAATCATGATTTTACTTGACAGTGTTTGCTTATTATAGAACGCGATGTACCTAATAAGAAACCTTCATCAATTACGACTATAGTTTTTTTAAAAACATCAAATAAAACAGATTTCTTAGTTTTTCTCATTTGAGTGTGTATAAGTCTTAACTATAATCATTATTCTTTGAAAGTGTAATTAAAAAATAATCAATCGAAATAATGTCATCTCTGTTACAAATTTTTGTTTTTTACGCAAAATTTAAAGGGACTACGTGATTTATCCGTTGTAACTTAATATCACCAAACTTGTTGCCTATAACATTTTTGATTATTTGCTGGTCCACTTCTTGTGCTTTGTAGCAGTTCATTTGATCGTTTCATACAACTCCTGTTGAAATTTACATGACTTTGTTTAATTCTGAAAAAAAGGTTAAGTATGCATTTTTAACCAATTTTTAAATTGATTAATATGTTTATTATCGATTTTGCTTCGAGAATCTTGTTGATCAACACATGTTGCTCGGACGTATCGGACGTAAAATTAAAAGTGTTGGTAAATTATAAAATTTGGTCGAAAAATGAATAATACTAATCATATTGTTATAGAACGGATAATAAAAATCCTGACAATTAGTTCCAAATACGTCTATGAGGGTGAATAGAGCTGAAAATACCACTGTTTATATTTTATTTTATTTACAAAACGGGTGTTAACCCAAATACAGTACATATCATACTAAATATAATATACATATTAAAGTGGTTGTGCGAGACATTCTATGTAAGGGATGGTTATTATCGTCATTTGCGTGAAGCAATGAGCTATGGAAAAGAATCCGAGAGCATAGGCAGGAACGCATAGGTATACGAAAATTTATGTCAGCTAATAAGGTCGGACTGTCTACTGCACCATGGAGTAATATATTGAGAAGAAGGAGAGTTTTCTTCGAAGAAAGACGGTCAGCTGATGTACATTGGCCTGAGTAGCTAAAAATCTGGGAATAATCATGTGGAGGATGATCGATTTTGAATATATAAGCCGCAAATGCTAGAAAAATCCGTTGGACCCGTTCTAGCTGCGCTGAATCAGAGGCCGTATAAGGATCATATACAACTGAGCCATAATCCAATATTGACCGGACCAAGGAACAAAATAAGGTTTTAAGGTATTTTGAGAGATTACCTATATTCAAGAGCCATTCCCTTGATAAATCCAGGTACATTCAGGGCTCCACATGAGATATTTTCTATATGTTTATGAAAGCACAGATTCTCAGTGTAAATTATACCCAAATATTTTTTGGAGTTAACGTGTCTGATTGACATGCCGTTAATCAAATAGGTAAAACAGAGAGTTTTCCAATTTCCGGAGAAGGTTCACACTTTTGTACATTTAAATCTAACCCTAAAAATTTCAGCAAACATACAAAAGCGAAGAGTTCATCCTGTAGGGTACGGCAATTGTCTAAGGAATTTAACACAGAGAATAGTTTTATAATCATAATATTACAGGTTTATTAGTTAGGTAGAGTTTATCGCAGAGTTCTGAATTTCACAAACTAGATACATATTTGTCTACTAGATATTACACTATTCAGGATTGATTATTCAATGCGTATTTTTCAATATTTTTTGGAATTTTTGACACTATATGCTTTGCAAGCTATAAAATAAATTATAAATTCTTACATATTATTAAATTTTTTAGTTGTTTGGTTTTACATTTTCGCAGTTTTTAATTTTTTATCAAATTTCGATTCTGAGTGCAGTGAGAAATCTTTTTTATGTATATATACACTTCTTAGAGTAGAAAGTGTAAAGTAAGAGTATTTGGGTAAATAGCATTCTGATAGAAAATTTATTCTAGTTGGTACTTTATAAAAGTTATTTTTCGATTTTCTAAATATAGTATTCAAAAGCGTAACAAAAAACTATCGATCTTAACAAAAAAACAATTAGAAACTAGAAAATAACAAATAAATACTAATTATCCTTACCGACTTATATAAATAGCTATATATATATAATTATTTATTTATGTATTCATATACGTTCATGGATAGAAAGAGGTGAATAAGAGTTATCGATTAAAGCTTTTTAGTTGGTAATTTAAAGAAGTAGATTTTCGAATTTATCAATTTTGCCAGTAGTTTTCTTAAGCATAAAAGAAAATGATCGAAAATTTTTATTAAATGAAAAATTATAATGTCAGATAATTGCAATGCACACTAAATATAGCGATCATTTTACGTAGTTAAAATATTAAAAATTGTTAACCACGTACAAAATTTTTAACTTTTATTTGTTTTGTTGTTTGCTATACTTATACACTATTTGAAATAAGAGTCAAGTAGGTACAATTGTTCAAGTAGACATTTTTTTGGTTCATTTCCAACTCTCTTAGTAGTTTATTAAATGAAAAGGAAAATTATAGAAAATTTTAATAAATTAGAAAATTAATACTACATCAAATCAGAATCGTTTTATCGAAAGAAACGTTTATCATCGCTTTCAAACTCAACAAGTCCGCCATCAGTATTTGATCCGACGAGCAGATTGCTTCCACCTCTTACTGACCAAATTTTTTTCTTTTATATTAATCAAAAATAATAATACTTAAATTAAATTATTTAAGTACATTTTTAAAAGAATTTTATTTGAAAAAAATAACAAATATCATAAATTTATTTTTAAAAGCATAAAATACAAGTTCTAGTCGTCATTCGAATGTAATATATTTTGGGTTAGTGCAAGGTAGGTATGTACTTAGTAACTTATACAGTAAAAAATTCCTATTAATGTATTTCTCTGATATCGTATATCAATTGGGTCTAAAAAAAAGCCATCCTATATTTTTAAAAATACTAAAAATATTCAAAAATATTATTTTTAACCTATGTTGTTTAAATATGATTTAAAATTGGTGCATTGGTACAAAATTGGTCGATTATGATTTACAGTCATTAAACTGTCTACTGGTGATACCGCAAACTATTTGGTCAGCTGGTGATTTTGAACGAATCTCTTCTCCACAACATTTAATTTCGAAAATTATAATATACCAAACAAGTGTTAAAGGCAGAGCGCTTTCTAAAAATGTGGAAATTTTCTAATATCTGGGCCAAACACGACATCTATCGTTTAAATTGTCTATTTTTTTTTTTCAACAATTCTCCGTCTCCATCGTGAATATTGGTCGGAAATCGTCGACAATTAATGGAATAAAAGGACGATAAATATTATTATATTACGTGAAATATGATTTTACGTTTAACGCAATAAAAACGTCGATAAATAGGTAACAGCGGGGAATCAGCTCTTTCGTATTACGCGTACGCCATGTCGTTTTGTATAGGTATATATTATATAGACGTGTGCAGAAATGCTAATTTATGATCGGCATTGTCGAATTGATGCATACACACTATTTTTTTTTTTTTTTTTTTTTTTTTTTATGCGTTTTTGTTTTGTTTTAAAAAGTACGATGGTATAGTAATTTATGGACGTTATTAGGCGGAACACACTTTGCCACGCCTGTGTAAAAAAAAAAAAAAAATCTATTTCAATGGCTTAAAAATATACCGATATACCTATATATATATAAAAAAATAAATTAAAACAGTTTGTTGATCAACCACGGCGCTAATTAATTCATTATAATATTAAACCTAAATTGGAAAATCGAAAACTAAATATAAACATTAAAATATTTTAACGGATTTCATATTCTGCGTTCATGGGAATTTTAGACTGAATTAAAAGAAACAAAAACAATACATTTTTTTTTTAAATTAAATTTACATTTTTGCATAATAATATATATATATATATATATACATATTTAATGCATAAATTAAATTGTATTGGTGTGTAAACTATGTGACATATCGAATGTTCAACCCGCTTTATTTTTATACCAACCTTAGTGATTCTTCAACATACATTTCCATCAACATAAATGTCCTTAATCTTATTGCCTCCTCTGACTTTTCTCTCCTTAAAGGAAGAACAATTACATAGGCTCAATTGATAGATAATTAAATTATATAATTAAGGGTAGTACTAAAATTTGTTTACGTTTGTCATTTGATTAACTAGAGCTCGAGAAAGGAGGCCACGTGACGTCATGAGATCATATGACACGGCGGTGGCCTATGCTATTATACGTGGGAATCACTGACGCGGTTTAACATATTTATTTATATTTTCCGGTTATATTCGAGGAATATGAAAAATTAATAAAATTTTCATAAGTCCGTGTATTTTGCTAATTGTTGGTGTAAGTTTCACCGTACAAAAACAAATATAACATTAAAAATACTGCATACGCCCGGGGATTTTAAGGAGTTCTATACAAGACATTTGAGGGAAAATAAAAATCTAACAATTCAAAAATGATTCCATGTCAGTACTACTTTTTTCGATAACGATATTTATTTTAAAAAATATGTTACTGCACAGCAAACGAACAATTATTTTGGTTGGCTTGGTCATTTTTGAGTAAACCTATTATAAAAAATTTGTTGATGAAAATATTTTGGAGACAATTTTAATACAGCCGTTTGTTTTATAGAAACATATTTCTATCACTGTAATATCATTGGTAAATACTAAACGATAACAGATATGTTTTCCAAAATTAATTCTTGACTTCATTGATCGACAAACGATAATCAGCGTAATACGTAATTTAATGAAATTTTCAATGTTACATAGTACAATAGAATATATATCCTATATATTTAGAGGATACTGTACACATAATATATACCATCGTTTTTCCGAACGTAAAACATACTTCGAAAGATACACATATTCTAGGAAACTGAATTATTTTAGGTAAACTTCGATTATCTAAATGTTTACCGAATGATCCATGTAAAAGTTCAGATTTTTTTATGACAATTAAATTTTCATAGTGTTTATCAAACCTTAAAACCTCTTAATTTAGTCTACAAACCAAAAATAATAGGTAGGTATACGAAAAAAAACTTTTATAGCTAAAGTTAAAAACCAATATCGATATTACATTATTAGTATAAAAGATCTATAGATCATAATAATGTAATAATTTTACTATAATTATAATCCCAAATTATAGTTTTGTAGGAAATAAGAATAAACTAACGAATAAGAGATAAGCAGTTACTTGTAGCCCGCCGACGTCTTATAATATTAATACTTTAAATACCTATTTAATATTAATTTTTATACGATCAAACTTACACCAACTGTTAGAAAAACACACGTACTTACGACAATTATATTGATTTTTTATTTTCGTACAATATAACAGAAAATAAATATATAAATAACATAAGCTTCGTCGATGATTCCCGTGTATGATGTTATGACCTCAAGGGTGATTTCTAAAACTCTGTAACCAAAAACAAATCGCTGTAGAAAACGTTATTTTGGCATTTATTTTTGTACATATTCTTACTAATAATAATACGTAATAAAAGATACATTTTTTGTGTTGTATGGTCCTTTATGCTTTATCCTTTATCCTTTATGCTCTAACCAGTGTCGGCCTGGCACCTAAAGGGCCCAGGATGCGATTCTTCCAAAGGGCCCCAAAATTTTTCAATTGTATAATTATGCACAAAAAAAAAAAAATAATAATAAAAGTTATATTTTATATTTTATTAAAGTTTATTTTTATAATTTATAATATTGTAAATTAATTTGAACAAAAGCAACAGAAGTTAAAATATAATTATAAATTAATCTACATGAGTAATTTTTTTAGTTCACTGGAAGAATTTGCCACTGTATCTATCAACATTCCAGTATCAATTGATAAATCTTTTTCTACAGCCATTACCATTAATGGTAAAAGATGCTCTTGATGTAATGTCGACCGAAGTTTTGTTTTTATTATTTTAAGCTTTGAAAATACTCTTTCGCATGTAGTTCGAGTAGTTGGTAAAAGCAGTTCAAACTTATACAACATAAATAAATTGCAGAATAAATTAGATTGAGATGACAGTTTTTGAAGAAGAGAATATGCACAATAAAGACATTTATTACATTTATGACATTTGATTTGTTCGGCCTGATCAAGGCTTTCATCTTCATTATCGCTATTTTCATTATTATA
>JAIPRL010006549.1:0-26857 GCA_025469235.1 Pemphigus obesinymphae
TGTACATTATACATAATAATAGGTATATACGTCCGTGATACATTTTTACAAATTAGGTCAATAATAACATGGATTAAAAGTTAAATTTATATAAATATTTAAAAAAATATTATGGTACTGGTTCAGGGGACGCCTTTTTTTTTACATTAGCTATAGTCCCCCCTGCAAATATATTCCACTTTAACCACTGATAATAGCGCTATAAGTCTGTAGCTAACAGGGAGGGTAGGGTCCTTTCCAGGTTTTGGGATTCCGATGATGGAGGCTGATTTCCAGGGTTTGGGGAAGTAGCAGATTAATATGGACTAATATGGACTAGACTAGACTAATATGGAATAGAGTATATAGTATATATCTAGTATATAGTATAATATAGTATATTATCTATTATATATAGAGTACATGGTAGGTTGTTCATTGGCGTACGGCACGGGTAAGCTTGTAAAATTGACACGCACTTGGCCGAGTTTGTCAACCCATACCTACGTGCGCGTTGGATGGTGACGGGATCGCGACTTTAGAGTATTTAATAAAACTTTAGATTTTCATTTCAACTAGGTATACATTTTCCGAGAGTGGAATTTATCATGTACCTATAGACACCACCTATAAAGGGTGTTTAGATTATATCAAGTCTTTGCCTATTACCCAACATCCAGAAATATTTGGACTACATGAAAACGCTGATATAACGAAAAATAATTACGAAACTAATTTGGTTTGTGGGCTCAATATATAGTATATATGTTTTATTTATGAAATATAATTTATATTATTTTTAGCTATTAAATGGTATAATTTTAACTCAATCACAAATCGTAATAGAAGGCAACGACAAAGGTACGAATGACAAAATAATGGAATTAGCTAATAATATCGCGGAAACTATACCAGATTTATTTGATATCCACGCAGCAGCTGAAAAATATCCCATAAAATACGAACAATCGATGAATACCGTTATACAACAGGTATTAAATCAATTTATTTTTAATCTATTAAGCCCGTACAATTATGGCACTCCACTGTTTTTCATCCCATAATATTCTTTATATATTTCAAACTTTTAAGTAATTATAAATGTTTAATTTTACTAAGGAATTGACACGTTTTAACAAATTACTCATAGTTATAAAAACATCATTAACGGAGATACAAAAGGCTATTAAAGGTAAAGTTGCTATGTCGGCTGATTTAGAAGAATTACATACAGTTTTAGCTGATGGACGAGTACCAGGTAGTTGGATGAATACATCATATCCATCTTTAAAACCATTAGGGGGTTACATTACTGACTTATTACGGAGGTAAATTTTAATTACAAATACATCATAGTAAATGCAATAATGGAATATTTATAATTATTAAATAATGATTTTAGATTAAAATTCCTACAAGATTGGTTGGATAACGGTGTACCAGAAGTGTTTTGGCTTTCTGGATTTTATTTTACTCAATCTTTCTTATCCGGTGTACTTCAAAATTTTTCACGCAAAAACAAAATTCCTATAGACCAACTTGGATTTGAGTTCGAAGTCACTATGTATGAACCAGAAATAGAACTGGAGAAAATGCCCGAATGGAGATTATATCGTCGAGTAATAATTACATTTTAAGATGAATGTGTAAATTGCTTGATAATAATTTGTTTTAATTTAATATATAAAATTTGATAAAATTATAATGAAACAATCTATAGTTTTTTCTTCAATTCATAAAATGCTTATAGTCTGCATGTATATCTTTAATAAAATTATATTACCAATTCTTAAAGATAACTAAATTTAAATTATAAGTTCTAATATTAATAAATACAGAAACTTTATGATTTTTCATGCTATCGTAATGCTCTAACAATGAAGGACAAAATGAAGATTGAGGAATTCAGCGTTTTTGTAAAGGTATATTATATACATACATTATTTTTATTTTAAATAATTTATATAAATAAACAGCAAAGATATTTTATCACACATATTTACTACCCAGCTTATAACAAAATCAATAATAATAAAATTGTTTTCAGGGTTTGTTTTTAGAAGCAGCTAGATGGGACAGAGAATTGCACGTATTAAATGAGTCCTATCCAAAAATTATTTATGATACTGTTCCAATTATTTGCTTGAAACCTGGAATTAAGGTATATAGTTTAAATTCTGAATATATAAAATATGTATTCATTTTTGATGCAGGTTGTTAAAAAATGTTAATGTGAATTATTTATTCTTCTTTTTAGTCAAAATTCGAGAAGAAGCTATGTTATGAATCGCCTATCTATAACACAAGTGCTCGTCATGGTGTAATTTCCATTACTGGTCATTCGACTAATTTTGTTATGTTTATGGATTTTATAATCGATCGTCCGAAAGATCATTGGATCAATCGAGGCACTGCTTGCTTATGCCAATTGGATAATTAGATACGAAATAAATACTTTTTTTTGTATTTGAATTAATGCAGTATTGTACTAAATAAATTAAACAATATTTTAATTGTATTTATATTAGTGGTGTATTTTTTTTTATTAAATATAAATTGACGTTTAACCTGAAAACAATAGAAAATGTAACAAGTAAATAATGTCTTTTAAAAATATAAAAAACGTGATTAGGTGTAATTAAAATACAAATATTAAATAACTTGGTGAATTAGTCCAGAATGTAAAGCTAGGATTCTCATTTTCGAGATAAATTATATGGGGAGGTGGAACGAGTTTTAAAGGTGTCAAACTCTATAATTATAAGAAAAATCTACGTTTTAAAATTTATCAAATGAAAAATAACCTTAAGAATAAAATTTTCCTATGAATGTATGGTTAAAAATAATTCAAATCCTGAAAAAGTTTCATTATTTTTATTTCCCAAAAATTAACTTTTAAAGGAAAAATGGGTTAAAGCAATACCTCGTATGAACTTGGTTGTCAGTTCAAAAACAGTGATATGTGAAAAACATTTCATTGTGGATCAAATTATAAGAACTTGGGAGTCAGGTACTGGCAACAATAAAATTGTGGTGTGTTTACTTACCTATAAATTAATAATTACTTATTAGTTTTACTTTTTACCTTAAATTGTTTGTGAAATAAGATTTATGATCAAAATTCCTAATGTAAAATTTATTTTAGATAAATCTCAAACGTGCTAACCTAAACTAAATATTTATCAAAACCTATTAAAAAAACGAAATCCCCCAATTAAAAGGAGACTGTTGATAGGTACTGAAACTACTGAACAGGTAAATATTAATGATATAGGTTACAACCTACCTACTTATTATTGGTGTGACGTCCTCTTGAGATATTTGAATACCTACGGTTAGAGTAATATACATAAATTAACATAATAATCTCATAAGCCTAGAATTATCCCCTTTAGTACCTCAAAATCTATAATTGATATAATGATAAAATACATTTGAAAAAAAAACTGAAAATATCACCGTCAATATAGTAGGTACCTAGGTACTAAATTACATATTCGGTGTCTTAAAGACTTATAATAATTATTTTCGGAATCATAAAGAAATCGTATTTTTCGGGGTAAATTTTCCTTAAGAGTTTGCCGAAAAATCGAAATATGACCTTAAATACTATCCTGATCTCATATGGTACTGGACAATGGGTACACTATTGGCGCAGAATATTCTGTGCTATTGTTATCAGTAGGTTGATTATATTTACGTAACATAAATTACAGTATTCCCATTGTAATAAAAATAACAAAAAAAAAATATTTTATTCATTTAACAAGCGTAAAAAATGTTGGTGGTAATAAATAGGTACCTGATCAATTGTAACACGCTTAAGAGGATGTTACACTCGCATTTGTTATCTCTGTCTATCTAACAGATAATATAGCAAAATCACACTACGCAGAATTAAAATTTTGGCGTTTAGGTTAAATTTAGAGTATAAACACCTATTACAAAATTTAAATCGAGGAATATTTTCGAGTGAACCTCGTGGGCATTTTGTAAAATATCGTCTGACGAAAAAGTTAAAGCTATTTAAAAATATCAAAAACCAAAAATGCCGTAACTTTTTTTTCTGACAATATTTTGCAAAAAGCCCATTAGGTTCACTCGAAATTATTCTTTTCGTTAAATTTTATAATAGGTGTTTAAGCTCTAAATCTAACCAAAATGCCATAATTTCAATTTTGCGTTGTACAATTTTGCTATATTGCCAATTAGATGGACGGAGACAGAAAATGCGGGTATAGCATCCTCTTAAGTTACATGCGAATACACGATTCCCCCAATCATTGCTTGTCAGATATTTTCTGAGGAATACTTACTCGAAACAACGGCTTTAGATAGAATGGTTACACGACGACGTGTGATAAGACGTCGTTCGTAAATTCTTCTCAAAACCACCAAAACCTCACGTCACTGCAGCGCTATCTATTTTGTAATATAGAGTCACGGGAGATAAAAGCACAATAAAAGCTAAAAGTAGTGTAACAATCTGCCGGAAGGGCGCTAGTATGACGTGAGAAAACTGATATTGTCGGAGAACTTTTTTGTCCGGATTTCACCATGAATGAACATAGGCCGTTGACAGGGTTGGGCAAGATACTAAAAAAAAAGTATCTTGATACATGGATACATGATACATTCATTTTGGGTATCTTGATACAAGATACAAGATACTTTTAAAAATATTATTATTATTTTATAATAAAAAATTTTGTCAACTATTACAATTCTATATTTTTTCATAATAATAATAATAATATATAAATAAAATATATTTCATTATATAATAATATAAACACAAAAAAAATATTTAAAATATGTGTGAAATAAATATTAAATTAAAATTTTATTCAAACATTATGTTCCATCGCTCAACGTTAATATTGTCACATTTTCGTTATCTATGAGTTTTCGACGATTGACGAAAATAATACAACGGCCCACATAATTTAGATAATTTTTGTTACCGTTATTATTGATGAAATTATTTTACGTACCAAAACGTATAAGAAAAAAAAATTATTACATTTTATTTTATAATATTTCTTTATTTTTATTTTTTTATTATTAAAAAAAATTACCGACTATATATAATTAAATTTTTGATGTATCTTGTATCTTTTTATGCAAAAAGATACATGATACTGGAAAAAATGTATCTAGATACAAGATACAAGATACTTTCAGAATATGTATCATGATACAAGATACAAGATACAATTGTATCTTTGATACATATCAAAGATACATGTATCTATGATACTGCCCAACCATGGCCGTTGTGTAACCATAATAGTAATAATGTAAAATTTGTAAAAAACAAACTGTGTTCGAAACACAGTCCACAGTGTTAACGTATCTATGGCGTAAGCTGTACGGTACTTATAGCTCTAAATTCCATTCTTGAAAAATGTCATTTCATTTGTTCGTTATGGTATGTTGAAAACTGTTAAAACTTTGAGATCTATGAACTTATTCATGTTATTCAAGCGTCCAAACAGGAAATTTCCAAAAACGTAATACTTACTTTACTGGATATTAAATGTTATGTATTATTTTTATCAGTAAAATGTATACGGTACGAGTACCCGTCTATACATTTAATGGCCGAAGGTCCGCGAGTGATATGCATCGTAACAGTTCGTGTCTGATAAATCGTACGAGATTACAGAGTTTTTCCGACTTTTATTATCACTATTATTATCATTATTATCATTATTATTATTATCATTATTATTATTATTATTACTGGAAACTACTATATATATATATACGACCACGGTTAATATGTCCAAGTTGACGGTGTGCGAAATCAATTTTGGAGGGTACAAAGCGTTAAAAGATGGCATCTGCGATAATATTATTATGAACGGGAATCATTGATCGGCACGACGGCGGCGACGGTCATTTCGCCCGGTGGGTGGTTGGGGCGGAGGGACGTGAATAGTCGCAGAGTGGAAGAGGGACGGTCGGAGGCGAGATATCGTTGGAATGTTTATGGTCAGAGCATGCGACTTTTATTAAACTTTGGGCGTATCCACGGCCAATCTCTCGTGTGTTTTTTTTTTCATCTGGCCAGCCACCTAAATATATAATATGTGCATAGCCTACGAATCCGTTCATCAATATTACAAGTCGATTATTCCAAGGACAAAAAAAAAAAAAAAAAAATCGAAAAACCGATGAAAAGACACCGGTCTTGAGGTATATTGTCGGCCCATCGGTAAAATTGGTCAAGGTCTCTGTTCATATTTTATGACGGGTTCTGATTTACATAAAAAATGTATTTCGTCATATTTTTCCAAAAAATAAATACACGAACATTTGAATGCATATTTGTTTATTGGTTATCAGTAGAAATGCGCAGGGTCTAAGCTACCAATACACTATATTTCGCAAGCAGCAACATTAAAAAAAAATAATAATAAACCTGACCATGTAGTAAAAAGTACATTTTTTCGTTGATTTTCTGCTTACCATATTGTTGCCCCGGTTATCTTTGACTTATTCCATATTCCATATTTTTCCGATATTCATCGTATATATATATACATGTGTGTGTATAGACTAAACATTGAAAATCGTTAATTTACATATACATGTATTTATTTATAAAATTGACAGATAGACAAAAAAAACATATATAGTGTTTTCCGAACGAAACAGAAAATATATGATGTATTACAAATGCAAATATAAATAACATTAATTGTATATTTGTTATGACGTGTAGGATGGGAATGAAAATTATAAATGATAAACACAATTGACCTTGAATTCTCGTGGGAATATGACTAGTATATAAATATGGATTAGCGATTTTAATGGAAAAATAAAAATGCCTAAAAAATTGAAAAAAAATTTAATTTTTAATCACTAACTAGATGAGAATACAATTTCATATCAAAAATAACATCCTTCTTCATTATTTCTCATCCAGAAAAGTGTATACGTGGATGGATGTATTAGAGATGGGTCGAACAGTTCGAAGTTCGAAAAATCGAACTGAACTTCAAGAGTTCGGTTCGGGTGTGAAAGTCGAACTCGAGTAGTAAAAAGTCGAACCGAACCGACCTCGAACTTCGACTGTGACTAAATAAAAACCGTATTAGTTTATCATTTTATTATCCAGTGTTCGCTACAAAGTATCTATATAAATAGTGTAATAAAATATTTTCAATTTTCATATACACCGGATTTTATTGTGGCAATTGTGTGTACGGATGTAATAACCATACGGGGGTGTTTCCGTTTTAACGATTACAACATAGATTATACGTAATATAACGTAATAATATAACAATAACAATATTATTGTTCATTGGAAATTTGCATTGTATCATAGCCTATAGGCCATCTCGAAAATCGACAACTTGCAACGCGTATCAATACTAATTTATTACTGTGGAAGATGCGCCCGAAGTTTTCGGTATAATGTCGTTGTAGACACACTACAGACCATTTGATATTTTATATTATATCGTCAATCGTATACACCATGTTTATAGTGTTCTTAAGTTTATAAGTATATAGTATTTACTATTTAGTTTTAGCATTTACATTTCCGAAAAGAAAGGTACCTAAACTATATAAAAACAATTTAATAAAAGTACGAATTGCATGTGAATAAAACGAACAGTAAATTAATAAAAGGTAAATTTAGGTTGCATTGTGACATACAACTCGTAACCGCTTAACTCATAATAATAATATTAATTTATTAACCCCTTTTTATCTATATTTCTTATACATAATATGTATATTATACGAAATATAAAATGCTAAAAGGCCCCTTTTCATACAGGTGCTCGAGAAACTATTCTCCGTTTTCCGTCGGAAGTGGTCGCATTACCGCAGACGTTACGTCCGAACAGTCCATAATTATAAGTTCGAATCCTCAAACGCCGTACCGATTTTTAGCGATATATATATATACAACATTTTGTTTTGTACCTCCATAATCTGTAGGTATTTGGACGAAAACATATTTTAAAATAACTGTTTTGAAACAGTAGTGGTTTTGACAACATTTCAAAGGGGAAAGAATTTATTAGCAGGGCCCAAAAAATATATTTCCTGAGAGTCCATCCAAGATATTTATATATTATAAAAATTAAAGAGGATATGAAACACAGGGTTAAGTGTGGATGCATGAAGTGGACAGAAGCTTCAAGTGTTTTTGTGAAATCCCTATTAGGTAAAAAAGTAAATTTTATAAGACAGTGGTGAGACCTGAAATGATGTACGGAACAGAATGTTGGCAGTAGTTAGGAATACAGTACAGAGATTGAGTGTAGCAGAGATAATAATATTAAAGTGGATAAGTGGAGTAACTAAAGAAGAGAAAATATGGAATGAGTATATAAGAGGTAGTATAATAGCTTCAGTAGTTAACAAAATGAGGGAGAATAGATTGAGATGGTTCGGACATATATTAAAGAAGGAAGAAACCCAGGCAGTAAGATTAGTAAAGGGAATGTACCTATGTTGATGGAAATAAAGAGAGAGGAAGACCGAAAAAATATGAAAAGGTGTAATGAAAAGTTATATGAGAAAGTTGAGGGTAAGTTAAAAAGATGTGAGAAAAACAGTTAAATAGAAATGTAGGACTATGGTATAAAACCCCAAATAGTTGGGAAAGAAGGCGAATAAGAAGAAGAAAAATATTAGTGCACATCGATAAATGTTTATGAGTGAATTTCAATATTCATTATATTGGTATAGTAATAAATAATAAAAGATTAAAGAACGTTAATAACGAACTAATATATGGTACTATATGTTGTACAGGTACATATTATAAATACATAAAATAAAAAACTAATTTTTCAACGTTAAAATCTCTAAAATGTTATTATTGACTGAATGACGACGAAATTACCGAATTTGTTGCATCAGCTTATGGTAAGTTTTAGCCTAACTTTAAAATGTCATTAAATTTCTCCAAATAAGTTAAAACTTTTTGAAAATATTATCACGTTTGTATACTCTTATGTCACAATATAGGTACATTTAATGGAAATAGTGTCTAGAAATTTTAACTACAGAATATAGCAGAACAATAACGAAAATTTAATTCGTCAAGGATGTGTTTTTTATACCATTTACCGTATATTTTATATGCTCTCTTCCTTTATACAGTGGATAAACTACTGGGAACCTCGAAAAATATCCCCTTCGAAATCTAAACTAAACGAACTTTCCAAACAGAAAGTATAATTCTAACCACAATTTTCACTTCCACCTTTTTTCTCTTAAAAAAATCATTATCTTCTTTTTCTTGTTTTAGGTCTCTACGGACCATCCCATCATCCATTTTTCAATATCTGTTTTTTTTCCAATTCAGACTCCCACCAAGTAATTTTACAGCTTTTTTTATTATTCCCAAAGGTCTTTTTTCACTCAGATTCTGCTCAAACACAGTCTTTATTAGCACATTTCGGCTCCTCCGAGCACGTCCCAATCCTTTGAATCTTTACTTTCGTATTACCGTCCACTATACTTGTACTATAGAATATGACCTCCAGCTCTGCAGTTTTCCTGTACTTCTACACTTCACTAGTTTCATCCTTGATTAGTCCGAAGATTATACACAAAATTTCATTTTCTAGTATTAAAATGTTTTTCTCGTCTACTATTCATAGAGGCATATCTCTGTCCCGTAAAATATCACTGGACGAATTAAAGTAACGTCTACAATTGATTTTTTTCTTTTTTTTTTTAAATTTTCAGATTGTGACCCCAATATCAATTCCAAACAATAGTAACATCATATATATATGTTCTAGTCACTACATTCTCTAATGATCATTACACAAAAAAATAAATAAATATATATAATAATTATCATAGGCCGTAGTTTGCTCAAAATCTAAAATTTAATTTCTACCCTGCAGCGTACAGGATTTATTTTTTCATTATTATGCACAATAAATGCAATTACACAACCCCCTCCCCCCCCTCCCATCCCACCGAATAATTCGTGTGGTCGGTATTCGTAGTGTGTTATACGGAACGCGGACGATAATACTCGTGCGTACGAGCAACGGAGACTAAACGGGGCGAGAGGATATTATAATAGATCGGTCGGGCCACAATATTTCACGGTGAGATCTCTGGACGCGAGGGCCGGCCATTATGACATTAAAAATAAAAAACAAAAATACGTCGGCTGAAGAATTACACTGGTTCGGGCAGTCCGGAAAGAATGGGGTTATAAAGTAAAAACAAGGATAACCTAAAAAATATATAAAAAAGAATAATCATATAACCCCGTGCAGACCCTTTAAATTCGTTCAACCGTGTGTTCGGATAGGGGTTTTCTGTACAGAGATTCTCGTTTTAAACTGTGTTCGACGGTGGTACTTTTTGTTTTTCGTACATTTTTTCTTTCTTTTTGTATTTTGTATATATATATATATATATATATATATGTTATTTATTTATTTATTTATTTATTTTTTTTTTTTTACTGTTTTTACATTTATTCGCTATGTATACACACCCGACACAGCCTTAAGCCGCGTATCCCCAGGAAAATCCTACAGCCGCGAGTTATTAAATTTCACAAAGTCCACCAATTCATTCATTATTATACTGCGCCTCTGTAATGAAATAACACAACGTAATAACATTATACTCGATAACATTGGATTTGCGAGAAAATAAATTATTAACAGGACGTCACAGCTACAAATTTTCGATGAAAAGTTCACATATAAGCATTTTTGCATTTCATCGTTCATCATAAAAACATCTTAAAAATATTAAACAAATAATAACAGTAACAAATGACGTTGACATGGGAAACCACTTATTATTTACTTAAAATATTTTTTTACTTTATTTTTCGATTGTTATACCTATTTAAATTTTTCTTAAAAAAAATTCCAAATCATAGATAATATTTGTATATATATATATATATATATATATATATAAATATAATTATAATATATATAAATATAATTTTCAACATTTTCATTGTTTTATGAAATTTTTTTGAAATAATTAAAAATATTGTGTTTAACAACGCATAAAATATATAAAAAGGTGCATATCAATATACGTTTTACGATACTCTCAATTTGATAAAAATAAGAAAGCATGTTTTATATTCAATTCCATATAAATACATAAAAATAACAATAATAAAAAAATATTATGATATAGGATCATTTATATTAACCATTTAAAATCTATCTAAAAATATTTTATTTATATTGTTATTTTTTATTTTTCTTAAAATTTCCTATGTAAAACTCGTTAAAAATTAAGGACGAGACGTCCTTTTAAGTATATTTTTTATTGACAACACATATTACGTTCTATAATATTTGAAACCCATTTCTGTTTAGAGATGATAGATATATATTATATTACATTATAATATAATATAATGGTTTTATTTGACTTAATCTTGATATCTGTTCGTGAAAATTCATAATTATAATTTATTTATTTATTTATGTATAGAAATTAATTACTAAAAAGCCACTGAATGAAAAGTTATATTATTTTAGAAATAAAAAATTAAGAACGTCTAAAGAAAAACGAATTACTGCATGTAAAAAATATTACAAAATCACGGGAATGTGAAAAAATAAGTATAATCAACTATTTGTTAATAGTTTAAAAAAAAATGAATCTTCTTTTGACTAATTACTATTAGTGGGATTAATGACCTTCAGTATATATTTTTTTCTCATATAACACACTAACATTAATAATTTATGAAAAAAAAATGTGCAGATTAAATCAACCGTGTTACATATTCTATAATATTAATTATATTCATCACTAGCTAATAGATGTATAATTTAGGGCACCACTTATTTTTCAAACATCAGAATTCCTCTGAGAATTTTTTATTCTATTTAGTCTAAAATTAAACCCTATTAGGTTTCAGACCAATCAAATACAGTTAAAACGTGTCGACTTGAGCCCAAAATATGAACCATACAAAAATTTGTGAAAAATAGTTTTAAACAAAAAATATTTTTCATAATTAAATCTATAAAGAATGTATTTTCTCAATATTTTAAAGTTATATGCTAAAAACCTAAAATATCGAAGGTATATCAAAATTTAAAAAAAAAAACATTTTCGTATTATTTATTTTAATGCTTATAAACTTTGCTTAAGATAGATTTAATTTATCAATCTTACTTTTTATATTAAACACACATTAGGTACACAGGTATACTTTTTCCTTGGATTTGTTTTTTAGATATATAATAAAATAATTATAAAGAACTTGTGTAATATTAATGTCTTATTTCTTACAGAAAAAGTTTAAATTAATATATTTATATCTACGATTTTAATCATAATATATTCTTGTAAAGTTTTTTTTTAATGTATCCAAATTCGAATTCGGATTTGGACGGTGGTAATCTTGAATAACCTTAAAAGGACGCTACACACACGTTTTTTGAAAGTGTTGTGTTTAGATAATTTTTAGGAAATTGTTGGAAATATAAAAATACATTAATTATAATAAGCTAGATCATTCTAAAATGTTTTAACAGTTTTGCGTAAACATGTTTTTATTGCTGAATTAAATCATTAGTGTAGCGTCCTCTTAACAAAAAATTTGAAAAAATTATAGGTATAAGTTGAAATTATCTTTTATAATAGCTAAACTTACTTATGATAAATATGTCATTTGTATTTCGTCTTTCGAAATGCTCTCATTAAAATCTTGAAGTAGTTTTATTCCTCTTTCTGCAGCATCATTTACCACTTTAAAAATTGTAAACATTTTATTTGCTTTTAAAAGATTATCATTGGTTTTTCATTTACATGGAGAAATTTGAAGAAAATCTGAAGTAATATTAAATCGTTTAAATAGTTTGAATGATTTATCTGTCACCAAGTTCACTAATATAGTGCTATTTTCATTCATTAAAAATGTTGTGAGATCCAAAAATCTTAATATTAACTTCTTAAAAATATCTTCATCAATTTCTTCTTCCAACTGATTAAAATCGTAAAACAAATGTTTTTGTGCGATATATAATTTTATTAAATTAGTAATATCATCATCAAATAAGGAAAATAATATGTATACATCATTAAAATAATATAAATGGTTTATAAAATTGTCTACGGCTTTTTTTCGAAATTCGTTTTATAGGATAGTTATATAGAGATCGTAAAAAGATCAAATCCTGTAAAGGAGCTTTTTTCTGGACAGTTTACAGTAAACCAGTAATTTGTGTAACATTTAAAACTATAAAAGCATTCAATTCCAATAACATCATAGTTTCTGTTTTTTTATGATCGAATTTATTTCGGATAAGATGTATTTTTAAGGAGTATATGGCCTTCACCATCCACCTAGCATGAGGATAAGCACTCGGCCGTTTTATTGTAAATTGTACATTTAGATGTGGTTCTCCCCAAAAAAAATAGTATTATTTCCGAAATTTGTTGTCGACATCCGAAAAGCAAAATATTTCTGTTTAATCGCCTTTCTAATAACTGATAAGCACCATTCATACGTCCCGTATTAATTGATGGAATCCTGTCAAATACTTTTCGATTTTATTGGTTCATCCGGTATTTCAAATTCATCATCTGAATTATTATAATCTAAAATATTTATTTCTTGTTCTAATAACTTAAATTTTGAATGAATTTTAAGAGTGACGCTGTTTATTAAAAAAATTTCAACTCTTCGTGGATTTTTAGGTTTAATACAATTGCTTGTGATAAATGAAATCTGTCTTTAACAAAGTTTATAAACATTAAAAATACATAATACGACATTTTTTTTTTTTTAATTTTAATAAATCGACGATTTTTTAGAGTTTCAACATATATTTTTGCAACTAAGAAATATAGAGAAAATATGTATACCTTTTTTATAGACCTAATTATGAAGAATATTTTTTGTAAAAAACTCTTTTCATATCTAACAATTTAAGCAATAGCCAATAATTACCAAAAAGACGTATTATTTTTATTATTATAATTTTTGTAAAAGTTTATACTTTGGGCTTAAGTCGACGCGTGTTAATTTTATTTGATAACTGAATAGAATAAAACTTGAAACTTAATAGGGTTTAGTTTTAAACTAAATGGAATAAAAAAAGTGCCGGTCCTCAGATGAATTCCGCTGTTTGAAATATAAGTGGTACTGAAAATATTATGTTCTGTTGAACTTAAAAAATGAAAAATAATAAAGTCTATAAATCTAGTTATAATATTTTATTTTTATAAATAGTCTTAAAAGAGGTTAAACGTTTTTTAAAATATTATCTTATTAATATATTGCTATAGTGAATATTTGGTGCAATTTTTTTAAACTCTATTCTTTGAAATTATTAATTTTTGAGTTATAATAATGTTGCCGTATTTTCAGTTAGTATTCCTTTCTATACATAGGAAACTAGTAAGAAAGTTAATAAATTACCTTTTTCAATTACCTACTGGATGAAATTTTCTATCCGAAAGCTTTCTATCTAATAACTATGTCAAAATGACAATAAATAATATATAAATTTGTCAAATTTATTATGATACTCTATAATTCATACCGATTATATCGATATCTCATGCACGATTAAAATTTAAAATATACTACTATTGTTCTTCTGTTTCACCTTTTCTCCCAACTATTTGGTGTCTGCCACCCGAGTCACCCACTTTTACATCTAGTCTTTTCTTTAACATACATACTCCCTTTACTAAACTCACTTCTCCTGTCTCTTTCCTCCTTAAATCATCCCCGAGCCATCTCAATACATTTTTTCTTATTTTTCTACCGTTCAAGTCACTCCTATACTACATCTCTAAAAACTAAAAAAAAAGAGTTACTACACTATTTATTGTTTTTCAATTTAATCGATTTTATCGATTTATAAAGAATAATTAAATGTTCGATAAAAAGATAACCCTTGTTTCGATTTTTGGTCTCCTGAAATAGTGCGGCTTTTTGAGTTGTTGGTCTTTTGAACTGAATGGTCTATATATCATACAATGCCTATGATGAAGTTTTAATAAACTGTAAATGTGACCGGGCTTATATTTAAGTTAAGGTTATAATATGATAAGAACCAGGATTTGTATGCATTTGCATAATTGTCTTGGTATAGTTCATGACGTTACTAAAATATGCTAATGGTGAGTGTATCACACATTTCAGGACGTTATGTGATTAAAATTACATTTTTTTTTTACATTTTAAAATTTTCATGGTGTATTTTATATTTTGAGATGTGTTTATTATAACAAAGTATACATTTCGATTAATGTTTTATTAATCTATTTTTGGTAAAACACTTTTGATAAATTTCGAAAAATAGACATTTTTATGTATTTTATTATTATAATTTTGTGTTGATTCTTCATACTAATTACAGATACATGTTTTTTATCTTATAGATATGAACTAAATAATAGTTTTATATTCAAGAACAAAACTTTAAAATAATACTATATACGGATTTTAATTTTTACCTAGATGTTATTAATTATTATAATTCAAGCATTTAACATTTTTTTTTTTTTTTACTTAATTTGAGTGAATTTTCAATACATTATAAATCTAAGATCTAATAATGATGAACATACTATAGAACATATTACATAAATATACACGTTAATTAAACTCAGTAAGCTCTCGAATTATATAAAATAACAAAAAGGAATTAATATTTTTTAATATTTCAGAAAAATATTCCATTTAATTTAACTACATAATATTGTACTTTTTACATATAAAAAAAATGAAAAAGATTATATCAAATGAAAAAAACACGATAATAGCTGTTATATATACTGTATTTTGGCTCCTCCGGGAACGTTTTTCTCGTGGAATTCGGGCACCAACGTTTTCTGCTTATTACACCTTTCTCGCCGTTCTCCAAAATAATTTATTTACGTACCCGATTGCACGGCGGTTACTTAACCGTTATCACCCCTGCAGTTATTCTCTTATCTGCAGGTGTCCTAGTAAAAAAAAAAAAAAATGGGTAGGTACACGTCGTATTATTTACGCGTATATGAAGCGAGGATGTTTTTTAAAAATAAAATTGTCTACCCTTCGAAATAGATAATCCCTCTCTCACACAGATTTCCACGACCGATATACAAGCCCACACACTGTTTCACAGTAAGGATGTAAATACTCGAAAGATAACGTTGCCTTTTTTTCGAAATTCCTTCCCCACCTCCGACCAGTCCGGGGTTTCATATTATACACTCGGTCGTACACCGGAACGGTCGGTCGGTCGTTGTTGGCACCGGTCGACTGACCGCCGAGTCCAAGATAAGAGCATTTCCGTTTACCGAGACCGGTTCAAAGGTCTTGTCCGGCGCGAGGTATTTGGACGCAATCCAAATTCCCTGTTTTCCGGTCATTTAGTTCGAAATAAAAATCAAGAGGGTGCAAAAAAAAAAAAAAAAAAATTCATAAAAAAAGAGAGAGTAAAAGAGAAAGTGAACCGGAGAAAGAGAGAGAAAGATAGTAAGTTGTACAGCTTAAACCTTCTGTAAAAGACCGGAAATACTTCCGAGAACGGTAGTAAAACCGTGTTTTTAGTTTCCGACCGATTGTGAATATCCTAACCCTATATATATATATATATACATATACAGCTGAATGTAAACTTAGATGCATCAGCAAGAAATAAATATGTATATAACTTTCATGTATACTTTTGAATATATATGATCATTATGTAAATTTTGACTAGAACTAATTGCAGACAAATATATAAATATGTATACAATAGAGTGATAACATAACATAATACAGGCGATAAAAAAAAAGTATATATTTAACCTTAAAACTGTACCTGAACGATAATGATACTTAAAAGAGGAATAAAAATTTATTATTTATTTTTTACTTGTTTTTAACAACCATTAGAGAAATGTATTAATCTAGAAATGCGATTTTATACTATATACAATCCATAAAATATTAGAGAAATATATTTTGTCGTTTATTTTCACGTATGTGGATCAATATAAATTCCAATAATTTGAAAAAAATGACATAAAATTCGCTATAATATGAAAAAAATTAAATAATGAAATAGCGTTGAAAAAAATAATCAATGTATGATAAAAAATACTTGTAAGTGGGGGAAAGTATTTCACTACACTGTTAGTGGATGTTTTAAATTTCAAAACGATAATAAATAAATATATATTCATGAATATACGAAATTTATCTATAAAAAAACATTTTTTTTTTTTAATTTATGACGTCGTTATATATATTATTTTAGTAATATATAGTAAACCATTGAAGTTTAATTTGTTATTTTTATTAACTATGAAACGAATATCAATAACTTGATTAACATATTTTACAATTAAGCTTTACGAAAACAGAATGCAAAAGTCGTCTATATAATATATTAACTAACTAATTAAGAATATTCTAATATTTGATATATATTTTATAAAAATACATTAGATCCATATATTGTTATATTTCATGAAAAATATTAAAATAATAGTTTTTTGTTTTAGAATTTAAGAATGGTTCTTCTTAAAATAATTATGTTTTTCAAATTACCAATATATTTTAAACACGGTAGTTTCGTATAATTTTGATTTACTACTATAATTTAATAAATTTAATAATACGTATAGATAAAATTAATACTAATGATGAATATAAAATGCCTATAGTATATACTGAATATGATAAAATCGTATTGATTACAATTATTACAGTGGAAGTTCAATCGAAAATTTATTTAAAAATATGAAAAAAATCATACTAAGTATATATTCATACTTTAATATTATACTTAGCTCATATATTTAGCTCATTCTGGAAAAATAACAATATTATATCAATTATACTCTCAGAAATCGTCGTTTAACTATAAAATACTATATGCATTTAATTATTTTACCATTATTTTATCAAATTTACATATTTTATGTCATCAAACCTAAACTTAAAACCAAAATACGCAGTTTATCATTTTACAATCATTATTGTTTTTTTATTTTAAAAGCTGTTTATTTATTTTTCACTATGACCACTAGAACTATTTTATCATGTCAAACCTACAGACATATTAGGATAATCTAGAATTGAGATAATATGATTCACTTATTTAAAATATTTTTTTGTCGTGAATATTTGCACATGATTTTTTTATCAAAATCATAATAAGCCACACGTAACTTTAGGCATAATAGTAATACTCTGTATTATGATGAAAATTTTCGTAAATATTTATAATTATATTTCCAAAAGTTTCTCGCTTTCTCGAAATGTAAATATGCAAGTATATTATAATATTTAATACGAGTACACCACCTATATTAATTTTAAAATGCACTGCATTCAAGTAAGTCTTTTCAATTTATAGTACATAAATGTATTAATTAAAGTATGTTTCTTTTCATTAAAAACATATTCATTATATGAATATAGGTTTAAGTTTATTATATTAAGAAGGTACATACAATACATATTTCTCGCTCTCTCATAAAAAAAATAATTTCCATAAAATTAAATAAGTGCTCACTTAAAAATACAATTATAGTAGAATATTTGTGTAGTAAAATATATTAATGCAAAATAAATATACAATTATAAAAATTGTATATAAAAAGTAAAATATGCCTAGAGTACTTACCTGTTTGCTAAAGTATTATAGGTAACAACTAGTTTGATTATAAATTATAACCTGATAATGTGTTGTTATTTTTATGATATATATTTATTTAAAATATATAATATTTATTTATCAATTTATTGATTTTATTTTTTTTTTTTTTTTCATTAAATTTTTTGTATCAAATATATTTATTAATAATATACAAAATTATACAATTATTAAATAGAAAATACAATTTATTAGTTCGATATATATCAGGAGTGGGCAACTGGCGGCCCGCGAGCCACATCCGGCCCGCCGTCCTTTTTTCATCTGGCCTGAACTGTCTTTTGACATTTTTATCTTCGAAAAATTTACAATTTACTTAAAATATAGTAAAAATAGCCGGAGAAATTATATATTGGAGAAATTATCAATAATAAAACATATATTAAACTTAGATATTAGTTCTTATCATAGGCATAAAATATATTAATGAATTTGTTTCACATAATAATGAAAAATCAACTTGACATCTGGCCCGTAATCATTTTAAGTCTCGAAAATTGACCCACTAGTTACTTTGAGTTGCCCATCTCTGATATATATGATCAAAAATGGTTACGAATTTTAATGAATACAATAGTCTCAAGATCTTCGAGTTAAATTAACTAAAACGCCTTATGTTAAAAATGAATAGCTAAGCAAAAAAACTCAAAGTTCTTAAGTTTAAAATTAAAATTAAAATATTTAACTTAGTTAAAAAATTAGTTTATTCAAAAAGTGTACTAAATTCTTCTTATTAATTTCTTAATTATTATTTATAATTTTATTTTATTTAAATACGTATTAATTAATATAAATAGAATAAATTAATTATCGTGTAGACTATTAAACTATGTTAAGTTTACTGGATGATTATAAAAATTAATTTTAAAATATTATGTAAATACGAAAACAATTTAAAGTGTTTTATTTAGTTACATTATAGTTATAATAATTATGTAGCTTAGTTAGTAAGTTTAATAAAATATAACATTTTTAACTAAATAATTCCCACATTTAATGATTATAATAATTAAGTTTTTAATTTCTCATTTGACATAATATTAGTATTACCATTATTATTATAAACGAACAAATCAAATCATTAAAAATAATAATATGTCCATTGTTATAATTTATAATGACTTATATATTATAGTAATGTGTACTACTTAAAATAAATTGTAATGAAAATAAAAATTATTCATTTTATTGAATAATTATTTTGAACATTATATTATAATGTTTAAAAGTTTCTTATATATCATATGTTTATATTATATAATTGTTGTAATATTGTTTTCATAATTAATTAGAAAAAATTTAAACTATAAATTACATGTTTTATATTATCTATATTCGATTATATTAACATAACCATTAAATCAAAAATGGACATTCTATTTGATAAGTTAAAGTTAACTTAAAATCTAAGTGATTATTAACTTTTGAATTTAACTAGATATTTTTATGTACTGTAAACTTGACAAATTATATAATTAAATCATCTGTACCTACCTAATTATATTAACCCACTGAAAAAAAAACTTATTAATTATCTCATTAGGTGTATACGATGTCCTTTTTTGTTTACAATTAACTTTTATTATGTATGGTATAAATTACCAAAAAAAAACTTTACTTTTTGATTAACTTATATCAGGTTTATACTTTAAACTTTAACTAGATAAGCCACTAATCAATTAATTATGAACTCTAACTATTTTTGACAAAATATCAGTAGCAACTCATGTGTAGGGGCGACGGGACGATCGCCCTCCCCTCTAAAATTATAATAAATTACTTATTATAGTTATTAATATATTAGATATTGATTTATATATTAACAATTATTTATATTTACATTGTAATGCACTTTCAAAATATTATTATCGAAAATAAAAATTGTTTTCCATTGTTATGAAAACACTATGAGGTGATCGGAGCTTAAAAATATTATTATATGTATGTAAAAGCACGGTTGAAATATTCACCTATTATTCGTCTGCACGGCTATCGAGTTTCGAACAGCGTTCGGCGCTGGGGCGACGCTGACATTCGCCCGCCGTAGCTATAAGATCAAAACACAAAAACATTGAAGGGGGAATTCGGTAATAATTAATGATTCTTTATTATTTATTTAATATTTTATTATTTTATTATTGGTGTACATTATATTATTGTAATACAGTAGATAAAAATTCAGTATAATATTAACAGAAAATTGAAATAAAACAACTCGGAATACCTGTTTAGTGAAATGAAAGATAGACGCTTAAATTTTGATTACAAAACGTATACATTTTATTGTACTACAGTTTTGGTTTAAAAAATACCTTTTAAATTGGTTCCTATACATAATTTTTATTGTATTCTATGCTTTTAAAAAATAAATAATTTTTAATCGCCTTCCCACTTTCAAGGCCCACGAGCCGCCACTGCAAAATATTCTGATTACCTCAATTTTACCTGATTAATTTAATCGTTAAATTTGCTCATCCTTGAATATTGACAAATTTATTTAAAACGAGCATTTTTTTACATTTATCGATTTAACTTATATTACACTAATCAAAAGAATGTACAACGGGTTGAAACTTTATATTATTATATTATATCCTACTATATAATATTATCATTTTTAATCTGAAAACATGATTTATATATCCGATATATATATATTTATTTATTTATTAATTTAATGTAAAGAAAATTTTATAAAATATGATATTAAATAATTTACGTTAAATTGAATCTTAGAAAACTATTGTTATTCATGATACGACCGGGCACTTATTCATTAATTATAAGCCAGCTTAAAATATTCAATAAAAACATTAATACTGTGATAATAATTGTATAAGCAATAAATTGGTACATAAATTTCACTTTCGATAATTTTCTTAATACTTATAATAATATATCATTTTAAAATCGTGTTGGATATAATTTCACATAGTTATTATTACATTAGGACTATTAGTACAGTATACTTGAACTAAACGCATTAATGTTTATTTAATCTCATTATTACAATCAAATCGCATTATATTATAATAACGACGTACTGGCATTCAAATGCCGCAGTTCGAATTAAACGAAAATTATTATTAATAGCAATAACAATATTCATTGTTATCGATCAATCTATTTAAAGACGGCGCTGTGTGTATGCAATATAGTTACACAGATGTATTGCTTTTGTAACCGTCTTTTATAGTAATTATTATTGTTATTATTATTATTATTATACCAAAATCGGTCCCGTTTTATTGTTAACCAAAATTGTATTGTACAACCGTATACAATAAAATAATAATATTAAAATGTGATAATAAAAGTAATAAGAAATAACAAACACCTGAGATCGTTAACAAAAAATTCGTTCAATTCATAACTAAATGTTGTCGCCATTAAAATTTACGGCATGAACAACTACACGTACACACCGGGCAATATATACTTGATGTACAAACGGAGATTCTTATAAATTCTAAACGTTTTCGCATAATTTAACATTATAAAAAAATGCACATTATCGTATATTTTGTTGGCGCCTATTACGTACACGTCTTTTTTCTATAACATTGAAATCTATCCAAATATCCAAATATTTTTTTTTTTTTTTTATCAAAACACCAAAAGCCGATATTGGAAGAAAAAATCTGAAATTTTCAAAAATGTTTTGTACAATGATGTTACATAATATGGCTAATGACGTGATTTATTTTCACAAAATGAACAATTAAATTTCGTTAACAACTATTTTAATAACCATGTATGACGTATTTATTAAGCTCGAAAATGCGTGTATAATATATTCATATTACCAATTTCCCAAGCATCGTATTATTACAAAATGAATTCGGGACATAAATATATTTTTACATAATATAGGTAGGGATTGTTTTGAATAACGTATCAGCGTTAAAAGTATATACGTAAATTACCATGAATATTTAAATGCAGCGAGTAATTATTAGGTGTGAAAAGAATTTAAAGAATAGGTTTTAAATGTATACACAAATATAAAAATACATATTTATATTTACATTAGTTACGTTATTTTCTGTTATTATTAAAAAACAAAAAATGATAATATCGAGAGATAGATGACGTACTAAATCTTCCATTTTATCCATTATACCGACCAACATAAACTCGTGTATACGTATATATTAAAGGATGTCAAATGAAACTCAATTATTCCCATTGATATTTTAACACCATTACCGTCCACTAACCATATTCCCGGTCATATAGTTTATAATATTAACGATATATTTCACTATCAAATATACAATTATACAACAAAATATGTGTCTAGAAAATGTATTTAAGAGGTTAGAGGTTAATTAAATTTGTGAATTCATGATCGAATAATCGTAGTTGTATTCACATGTATATTGTTGGAAAACACGTATTTTTCTTAATTTTCGAGATTTTCAAAATTTGGATCCAGAGATTGAACCATTCCCTCTAGACACCCTCTTACATGCAATATTTAGTAAAATAAGACATAATATGATGACGATATTTCGTTTTTGATGATTCGTTTTTTTGTAGGTTTATACTATTATATTTAAGTTAATAATTATCGAATAGATTATATTTATAATAAATAATATATATGTTATTTATAGGAATGTATTTGTTTTAGAATGTTTTTTTTTTTGTGGACATACATTTGTCGGTTATAAAATTTGCAGGGAAGAAGTTAAAAACTTAGTTTAAACTTTACTCTAGTAAGTACTATAAATTAATAATTTTTCGATTTTACAAACAGTTATACAAAGTGTAAAGAAAAATAATCAATAAAAATATAATTGTTTAAAAAAATAATATTAAACCGAACTTTAGAATAATAAATTGTAGGTACATGTCAAACGGTAATTATTGATTATATTATATTAAAAACAGTCCTAATCTCTATCCTAATACACACGTACACGTGGAACCGAAAACATAGAAAAAAGAATATCGACATACACTTACGGAGCACAATAATGACCGTAGCTGATTTATTCGAGTAAATATTTCGATCCCAAAACGAACTTCTTCCCGTTAAGAGTTAAAACAGTAACCGTCATCGATTTACCATTGTATAACTTACATAAATACTACTATGTTTATGCTGCATTATACTCGTAGTCACAGGGTCACAGTCCGTTTGCCTTCTCCGTATGGATTCATCCATAGACATACATACACGTACGTACGTATATATATATATATATATATATATTGACTTAACGTCCTGCATTATTTTGTGTTAAAAATCCTCGGGAAACGTGTGATAAGTGAAAAACGGGTGTCGTGGAAGGAAAAATTAAATGTCGAATCGGTTACTCCAAGACGTACGTGCGCAAATTTCGCGAAATTTGCCCGATTTCATTTGTCTGAAACGTAATGATAATAACAAACAGACCATGCACGAGTTGAAACAGTAATGCGGACGTCGTTTTTCCTCCGCGCGATACCGTTTTCACGTATACTGAGTGTTTCGACTCAGTCAATGCGTTTATTGTGCAGATGCAGTTCACTATATTATACACACTGCCGTCCACCATATTGCAGTTATACCATCGTAAAACGGGAATGAACGGAACGGATATTTGAATTATATTATAATATTGCGTAACGTTATAATATAAGACCGAAAACGATAATATCTGTTTATCGTGTGTTGTACGCTCGTGCGTAGAACGAGAATAAAGTCACACTTTTTGTTAATAAATATTTATAAATGTACTCTTGAACACGATATATATTTATATATATATATGTTACCCGTAACGCCACCCATACGCAGAGTGCATTTTCCAAATGAACACCAAAAATGCACACCCATAATAACGATTCCTCGACGGGGCGATACAAGGACGAATCTTTTGAAAATAAACGTTTTTCCTTTAAAACGTATGTTTTCAAATTATCGTAGTACATTCAGATGGATGTAAAAATAAAAATGAAATAAATATACGATGATATTATTTTCCGTAAAATTCTCACGTGAATCGATATGTCGTCACATTACTTTCCCTCGTTTCCGCCCATTTTCGAACGCGCGCCCGTGTCGCCTGATACGGCCACGACGTAAAGATAGTGACGTGACATATTAACGGACTCGTATGAGAAGTTTGCGGGAAACATTATGAAATTATTTTTAGCGGCGATCATAATGAAATATCGATATATATATATTTTTTTTTCACACGTCAATAAATAAATTATACAACAATGTTTTCTGTACATTTCTCAAACGTACGGATACGTGAAATCACGATGATTTTTTTCATCGTGGCGAAACCGGGCGACACTCGAACGTTACAAAAAAAAAAACTTGGAAAAATGATGTGACATATGGATTCGTATGAAGACAGAAAACATCACGGCGCATATATTTTCACATTTATCTGGGCAAAAATACAACGAATTGCGGTCGAAAAATTTAGCTTTCGGGGGTAAAAAAAAAACGTCAAAACTTTCGTCATTACGTCATCCTCCCGTCCCACGGGCCGCGGAGAGTATGCGTACGAATTTTTGGGTGTTCATTTTTTTTTTTTTTTTATAGATACGCGTTCTGCGTATAAATAACACGAAAATAAATATTATCACCCGACCACTTCGACGTCTCGGCCCGGAACGGAACGGAAACGATAACGTCGGGCCGACGGCGGTAAGTGCGGTGGGCGGACGGGCGAGAGACCGTGCGATCCGCTCGTCCCGACGACGACACGACAACACCGCGCCGCCGACCGTTGGGATTTAATTAAAAACCACTGCACCCGCCGCGTGTCACCGACTGCACTGTCGCCCGAGCGTACGACACGGCCCGGCACCGCGGCCGCCCGTACAGCGCACCGTCGCCGTTTGCCCGGGCGCCCGGTTCTCGTAATAATAATAATAATAATAATGATAATAATAATAATAATAATAATGATAATAATAATAATAATAATAATAATAATGATAATAATAATAATCAAAGTCGGCCGGTGAAAATAAAAATCGGCCCTTCAGACTCCTGTCACACATCCCCTACCCCTCCCACCATCACACCGTCCAATCCCTCGACTCGGGCCGTCTAATTAAACGTACGGCTCGACGTGCGGCCGCCGACCGAGTGGCGCGCTTAATCAACGACCGCCGACCCTTTGTCTATATACCCTCTTCGCCGGGTCCCCGCGACCACCCGCCCGTCACGGCCGTAACAACACGTACACGTCTATCACTATACGCGTATGCCGGCAAGTCGACGACGCGACAGCGGTACTGGTATCCGACCGGCGGAGTCTGTTATCGTACAAGTGCATTATATATATATATATATAGCGTCCTTGACGCTTGCCTGCCGCCGGTCCATCGGACGAGCGCGTGTCCCGATCCCCGTTCGTCCAACGTCCCACGATATTATGCCCAACTATATATTATTATGTGCGCACGCTACTCTCTGTTTCTGTAGGGTTTCGACGGAAAACCGACAGCAATATAGCCTTCTTCTTCGTCTTACAACTATTATTATTATTATTATTATTATTATTATTATTCGTCGAATGAAAACAAAAAAATGTTCTGTGTTTGAATTTTTCGTAAACAGTTTTTTTTCGATAATTCGTATGCCCTATACGAATGGTCTATCTTTTAAGCTTACGTCGGTAGTCTTGCGATCAATATTAACAGAGATATGAAAAACGAAATAGTTCTATGTAATGAAAACGTCCACGTTTGTTTGTTAGTTTTTGTACGAGTCGATAGAACTTTCGGCCTATTTTTCTATTATTCTAAATTTTTCGGTCCATAGTAAATCGATTTCAATAAAATATGTTCTAATAATATTCTAATTCGAATGTTTATACCTGGGAAAATTGGCATATAAACGTTAAAAAAAAAACTTGAAAAAGTAATTTTTAATGCACAATCATTGGCTCTTACAATAAGTATGTACCCATATTAGCATAACTTGGCATACATCATCATTAATACGTATTATATTATGTTATATTGTTGTATGATCTTAAACAATGATCACAATATTTTTATATCAAATTATACATACAGTTTATAATTTAATTAGTTTATAATTTAATCTCCTCAATCCATGACTGTCTTACTCTTCAAAATGACTTTGAATAACATAGTGAATTGGTTGTTAAGTATTGGTTTACATTTTAATATTGAAAAATGTAAGTCAATGACATTTAGTAGGAGCCACTCAATCATTAAATACTCATATCAAATAAGTGGGTCTTCCTTAG